>JANTPZ010029683.1:0-16498 GCA_025593235.1 Vachellia pachyceras
AAGGTCCTCTGCCAAGGATACAATGGGCATGTGAATTACGGTAAAGAAATTAAAGGATAATTTTAAAAATTTTATAAAATTTTAAAGGTTAATTAACTGTAACACATTTTCTTAAATTCTTTTAAAAAATACCACCACATCATTAATATAAGGATTGATTAACTTTATTAAAAGATTAAAAAAATTAAATTAATTATTTTAAAGCATTTTTTACAATTTTTCTTTCAATCTAATTCATGGTCACTTTAAATAAAAGTAAATCTTTTTAAAAAATTTATTACATTTTTGTAATTTTTTTCAAAAATATCAACATACAAATATGAGGTAGTATTACTGTTTAGAAAACAAAAATTAGTAATAATATATATATATATATATCTTTCTCTCTCTCCTAAGTAAGAAACAACATGCCATCGGATCAACTATCAACTTCATCTCCACTCCAGTTGTTCTTCACCTTTGGACCAGTAGGCCCTTCCTCTCCTAACACTTCACTCGGCAAACTGCTCATAATCTTCTCTAAAAGCTTCTTCAACTTCCCAGGCAGCCATTTCTCTACCTTCTTCAGCTCTTCCGCTACATCATAGCTTATCTTTGGACCCCATTCTCTGAAATAGTTCAGCCATGGCGGCTCCACTATCTCCGACCCCAAATACTCTGCAGAAACCACTTCGTACCCCACCCCCATATCCACTACCATATTACTCTCTGCAGTATCGTTCCTAAGTCCAACACTATCGGTCCCTTGAAGATTGATCCCTGGTTTGGGGTAAAACGCGTGGCCATGAAGTGAAGAATAGACAACAGGTTTGTTCCCGTTCTTGAATTCAAGATCGAAGGAATCGACCCACATCCCTCCACTGTGTTCTGAGAAGTAAATACTTTTTAGTTCTCCGTTAAAATTGCTCACTCTTAGGGTCACGTGTTCCCAGTCCCCCACATGTTCGCCGATTTTCCCCAGTGAAATGGTGATGAACTCTAATTTTGCTCTTGCAGGTCCATTGAATGGGTAGTATACCCAAAAGGCTATGTCTGTAAAAGTTCCACCAAACATGGGTTTTATATGTAGATACGCTTGTGAGCTTTGTAAATCACCCTTTTTAACTCTTTCCATGTTGGCTTCGTCTGCTGGAAGATCCAACCAATAGGAACCGTCATTATTAGGATCCTGAGGAAGATTAGTTCCATTTGGTTGTATTGGTGTGGGATGTGATTCATCTCCTTTCTTATAGAGCAATCCTCCGTTAGTGAAAAACCAGTTTACTGAGGAAGGAAGGTATTCTTCATCAGGATGTAAGTACATTGTTGGAGAGTAAGCTTGGATTATTGCTTGAACTTGTTGTATATTTGGCATGGAGGTGAAGTTAACATTGGTGTTTTTCAAACAGGATATAGCCAGAGCACCAGTGTTTCCACCATATTGAGCTATAAATGTACCTACAAGAAGTCCTGGAGCTTGAGTGCCTCTGTTGCTTGGTCTTATTTCATAGAGATTGAACCCATTAGGGTCATTTGATGTGCCTGGTCCCCAGATCCACTTGTATGTTTCAATCTCATCAGTAAGGTCTGATCGGACAACCCGAATCTTATCGAGCGAAGGCTTGTCTGGTGTTTTGGTCGCAACATATCCTACTGCTTTATAACCATCAGGAGGGTTTGGTAGCCAAATATAGGCAGAGCTATTTTGATTGACTTGCAGGGACTTGGTGGTCCAGATAAGTGTGTAGTCAAGTGGTTCCTTTAGAGCTGGGTTATTGTTTGAAGAGTTATCTTTGGCCACAAGAACCCATCCAAAAAGGGGTTTATTGTTAGGTTGGCTATAACAACCTAACATAAAGAACTCATCTGGCAGTCTTGTGGGTTCAAAGATTGTTGCCCCAAGATTGTCTGGACCCCCTTCATAGGATGTCCAAACTTTGTTGAAGGTTGAAATCTGTGCCACTTGCAGCTCACCCAAGTTGATGGTCCCACTGGCAAATCCATCACCTGCATGTAATAAAATGGTAATAATCCTTCACCAAATGAGACAGTATTTGACATAAATCATACTTTAAACTGTGCTTTAACCTCATGTACGACACATATTCTGTCCTTAAGACCAGCACAATCTGTGATACATGGGGCATAGTTTCACATCTAATGTGAGTGTTAAGCATGTTTAAGATATTATATTAACTATGTTTCTGGAATATCGAGCTTAAGCATGTTTAAAAAGTGTTCAAGTCTTGTATCATTGACCTTTGTGCATTATGCATAACTGCTCTGCATTTGTTCAGTTTCATATCTTTGCTATGTGAAAGCTGAAAACTAAGAATCTGAAGGAACCAGAAAGGAGAGAACGCTATATGAAGAAGATAATGGGTTTATTATTACCTGGTGGCCAAACTGGTATTGGAGCGGGAAGCTTGAAGGTGGCATCAATGGGGAGACTTTGATCCTTATTGGAGCTACCCGTAAGACAATTGCCCATCTCTGTTATTTGATGAAAAAGAAAATTGAATCCAAATTAAAGTAAGGTGATGAGTAATGCCAATGTTGTTATAAAATACTTTATGGATTTTGCGAGGAGCATATTCATTTGGTGAAGTCAATGAGTGGAAACAAAAGGGACAGCGGCCTGATGATGTGTCTTACAAGGAAGCCATTCTGTCTATGCTTTTGCTTCTACTTAAACCTTTTTATATGAAATATTTGTTTATTTCTTGACCTTCTTGTTAACTTTGAATGTTCCTTCAAGGTGCCGAATCATACTAAATATAAATAAATAAATAAATAAATAAATAAAAGACGAACTCTGTTCATTCTTACCGAAGAACTGTCATATAAATATTTATTGTTTTTGTTGTTTTATGCGTGTGTGTTTTACTGGACTTGATATAAACTAAAATATCTTGAGGGTCCGGGGGGCATATATGTAAATAGCAAGTCAGCACAATGCTTTTCCGTTTATTTGTATGTAATTGGAGACATATCTTTTGTGGGTTTGTAATTGCTTGCCAATAAACTTGGATTTCCAACTTGCCAATAATAAGGAATAAAGATTATTTTGATATAATCTTTTGAATGACACGCAAGTAGCTAAATAGCATGCACTCCTCTAATCCAATTATAAATAATTTCTAACATATTTTACAAAAATCAAGAAAAATCATAAATTTCATTAGCTTTGTACTTTATAATTTTATTTGTAAATTACAGGAGCCCTTCATATTATCTCATAATAGATATTGGGAACAATCTCGATAAAGTCATTGTACAAATGAATCAAAGGCTATGAGGAGGTGTTTTAAAAACAGTTGCCACCTCACTAATTATGAAACTAAAGTTTGTTAAAAAGTTTGCACCAATATTTCACTGATCAATTAAGAAAACAACGTTGTTTAAAAAATTGGTTAAAATAATTGGATACAATAAAAATGTAACCTTTTTGTAAAAAATAACCTCATTTTTGTGGAAGCTAGAGTGTTTTCGTGGGAATTAAATGTGATGCTAATAATGAGTAATATGAATAATTAAATGGAAAAAATTGAGACATGTCTCTTTTAAAAGGAAAGGGGTTATATCCAAAAACTGTTTCTTATGAATGGAAATAGAGGGTGTAATAAATTTAAGAGAAAAAATAAATTGAAGTTTATATTAAATAGCAAAATAAATCCTTTATCTAAATGATCTATATCAAAATAGAAGGAAATATTTCATATAAACATTATAAATACATTTCACTTTTAATGGCAATAATAAAGTGAACACAAATGCAATGAGCCTTTTTGAATTAACTGTGGAAGATACTTTTTTTCTACGAGATAAGTATATGATGTGTGTGTTTGGGAATTCATTGGGAGAAAGGAGTTTACAGCTTCTGAGAAGAATTTACGGTCTAGATGTTTTTTTACAGATTTAAAATGTTTTTTACGGATTTTAAAATATTTTTTATTTTGATTTACGTTTGGGAAAATTTTTTCCAAACAAAGCCGATATATGTTTGATTCCAATTTTCGTGAAAGTGATTTTATAACATTGTGAGAAAAAAGTTTGTTAAAGATAAAAGGTCATAACCCCATAGGCTGAGTGGTGACTTGACACAAAAGACTAGTAAGTGGTGATGGGTAGCCTCAAATCTTAAATCTAATATCTAATTTATAATGTTAATTAATTATACTATAATCTAGATATTACATTGGAGAATGGATATATACATATATATATATATATTGAAGCTGTATTAGTGAGTAAGTAACAACCGATTGAGGCGTGTTAATTTTAGAAGGAACATGTTTCTCGATAATCTCTCACCTTACTGATCAATCCTTAGAAATGATTAGCAAGAAAATAGGGAGGGATTAACCTCTCTATCACTAAATTTAACATCATGATATATACATATAGTTGCTGAATTAGTATCTTTTAGTTTCTTTTGTGGTTTTTCATCCTCTTATCACCAAGAACCTATCACAATCAAAAGAAAATCAACACAGAAAAGAACTAATTTTTTCCCGATCCAAAGAAAGCAATAAAACGACAGGACATGGTGGCATAATGAATGGAATCTGACCTGAGAATGCCTCCACTGGTGCCATTGCAGCTTTGGCCGGCGTCGTCGTTGCGTCCTGATTTTGCCATAGAAACGCAGACCAAACAAGCCCTAAAACCATCATATTCATCATCTTCTTCTTCCTCATTCTTCTAACCCTACCCCACTCCCACTTATTAATTACCAGCAAAAACCAAAAACCTCGATACATGCATTTGTGTGTATTAACACACAAGACCTCCCTCACTGCCTTCCCTTTCGTTTTTAACTTGAGAATATATATGTCTGTTATATATATAGCTTTCACTGTCTGGGAATACACGTCAATCAATTTGTTTAATTCACTACATTCATCGTCCCTATTCCTTTTCTACTTTCCTCTGGCAATCTTTTTTCAAAATATGTTTCTTTCCAAGTTTTCTCTTTTTTCATTATTTAGTTTGCTACTGACCCGCCTGTGATGGTGTTATAAAAACTATTGAAAAAATAGTTTCAATCGCTATTCCTAACATGCACAATATTAAAAATTGATGGACAGTCAAAAATACGTTGTGAAAACATGTAATTTCTTTTGATATGTATACAGTACATGGATATGCATAAACATTTAATTTCTTTTGTGATACCATTCAATGAATAAGTCATAAATGTATTAATTAGTCAATTAATGATTTATGCTTGGGAAATGAACCTAGAGATTAGGAGATGAGACTTCGGTTACCGAAGAATATGCAGAAAGAAGCATAACAGAATTCGATCCGTTTTATGAATCAAAACCTTCATGCTCCTGTACCAATGGTTACATGAACATTAAAGTTTTTTATTGGTCAAAATACATTTAATTCTCCTTAACTTTTGAGTCAATTACATACAATTTCTTTCATGCTACCGGCCAATAATGTAAAGCCAATTCCTCGAACACTTTTAGGTTTTGGTACCATTAAACCATTGTTGTTAAAATAAGTAAAGCATCATTAATATAAGAGTTAGTTGAAGTGTTAAATTTAATCTTAAATATAATATCTCAAATTCTCAATTTACTTTGTCTCCCAAATTTATAATTTTTTCTGAAGTATCCCTATTAATTTAATTATGTAAATTTTTTATTAAGAGGAGTAATTGTAATGCATGGACATGATTAAAGAGGGATGTATAGCTTAGAAAATCAATATGCATTTTTCAGTAACTATTTTTAATACCCGTAAATTAATTATTTAATTATTTATATTAATGATTGAAGGTAGTATTAAATTACTAATGGAATTTGTCACATGCATGACAGATAATAAAAACTTGATATGTATATGTATTTAATATTTAGAGAGATTAAGAATAGTGACAAGAGAAAATGTGGCTCATTGTTAAGCTTCATATATCATAATTATTGTGCATTGATTTGGACTTTTTCCAATTTATCTTTTCATAAAAATCTTTTAACTAATTTGGAGATACAGTTAAATAAATAAATTGATTATAGCATGTTACATGATCTCTCTGGAATAATGTGTTTGGGGTGACTCTGGGCTAAGCAAGCAGATTCGTTACATGTACCAAAATTACAGACACAAACTCGTCTCATGATCTATTATTGTTTTTATTAACTCGTGTTCTCACACGAACTTATTGTGTGTTTCATCAGCGATGTGATTATAAAGCATTATCTTTACAAATTACCCCATGCCTCATACCTACTTGATGCTCAAAATCTCAATCCTTGTCGTCAGATTCAGAGTTTTCCTTTTTAGTGTAGGCATATTCTGTCTTATTTAGCAAATGCTTCATTAGTCTTGTCCTTCTACATGCGATAATAAGTGACATCTAAGGATGGTAAAACGGATCGGGTCCCGTCTAAAAAGAGGTGGGTTCAGGCTGATGAAATGTCGGTTATGGCGGGTTGCCTCTGGCCCGTCAACCTGTCAACTTGCAGCTTTTATTTTTAAAAAATATATATATTTTTTTATATTTTTTATTTTTTATCTTAATATTTTTTTATAAAAAAAGTGATATTAAATTCTATTTTTAAGAAGTTATTGAAATTTTATTGTTAGAATTGAAAAGAGAATTACATAAATATGCAATTTTATATGAAAAACTAAAAAAAAGAAATTTATTTTTATAAAAAAATAAAAAAAGGTTAACGAGATACGTGTTGCGATTTTGCAACACGTTGGGGGTGGCAGCCAGCCCAACCCGTCCGCTCGCACTCCCACCCCTAGTGCCATCTAGCTACATAACTCACCGCATCGTATCTCTCCATGTTTTAGACAACCAGGCGTTGATATATGACACTATGATGACAAAAACGTAACTCAAGCTTAACCAATGAGTTACATGGAGTGAAAACAAATTCTTATAACTTGCAACAATGTTTTACAAAACAAATAAATATATCACATTTCACCGAAAAATAAATAAATAAATATATCACACAAATCAAACAGTACAAGAGACAATAAAATTATTAAGGATAAAAACTATGGGTCGTCCAGGTCAATAAAAAATTTGTTATACTATGATCAACATAGGGTACAAAAAAGTTTCAATAGATAACAATAAGACAGACCCAAAGCACAGCTACCTAACAATAGATAATGAATAAGCTAAAAATATTTAGCAAAACGGACTCGATACAAGCAAAATAACTCATTCAAGAAAATGAAACATTGACCGTTGGTTTATACATTCCTTATTTAATGTTTATGTTTTAAATAAAGTATTTTATTTTTGCATATTTTAATAGTTATTTTTTAAGTGACATCATTTAAAAATTTACTGTCAACAAAATCATTTAAAATTTTTATGCATTTGGTAAATAAATTTCAACATTTGGAGAGTAATTATTGAAATTACAAATAAATATTGATTGTAAAAAATTTAAATTTTTGTGCCAGATTTAATAATGCGCCTGCCGTATATCTTTTCTTCAAGATATAAATGTATGTATGTAAAATATGAATCTAGTTGAGTACATATACACTATGAATGAAAGCCATACAGTGCAAATAAGGATATCGTCATCATAATTGAAAAGCTTACTTTGGAGGGGAAAAATCATATTTTATTTGTTGTTGAATTTTTTTTAGCATGAGTTGAATTATTTTAAAAATTAGGGTTTTAAAGTCGCAATAAATTTAGAGTCAAACTCAGAAAAATATCAAGAATAATGCCAATAAATGAGTCTGCAGACAGAAAGAAACAGAAATCACCTTTTAAAAGAATAATTATGTGATAAGTACTAAACAAAAATTAAAAAGATTAAAGTGCAAATTTATCTTATAAATGTTCACTCAAGAACAATGTTATCTTAAAAAAAATTTAGTTTAAAATTACTCTGGAAATGTTGAACTGGAGTAATGTTACCCCTTACAATTAAAAATGTTAAATGTACATATCAATTTTTTAACTGAGTTGAACAATCTTACTCCATTTTAAAATTGATGAGGCATTGAATTAAAAAATTTTTAAGGCAACTTTCCTCCTAAATGAAAGCTTAACCCCAATTATAATTATAAATTAATAAATAAACAGTTTGAACAATATGTTCATTATATAAAACTAGAAGTCCAGAACTCCTCTGAACAAAACAGGAAGAAACCGCTACGCCACGTATGATCCTATTTCCGGCAGGCCTGCATTATGTTCATCTTATACAGTAAACCAAGTTGTTTATTCCAACATAAGTCAATATGCTCAAGACGACAATTTAATCGGACAGGAAAGGCAACTTTGGGTTATTATCATCATTTCCTATTGTAGTAGCGGCCGCCACCATTTGAGACAGATATGTTTTCTTGTTTATATATAAATAATGTCATTGTTGCATGTGTAGTAGCAGAGAGCTAAGTTTGTGCATGGAAGGATAAGAGATTTGAGATTACAGAAACAGAGAAGAGATGGAAGTGAGTAAGGTTAGCGAAGTGAGAAGGATTCATATACTCTACTTTCTCAGTTTGATCCGTCTTCATCAATTGGTTCGCAATGGAATCTACCTTCGAGGTGGCTTTAATCTCACAGTTTCTTTCACCACGTTTCCATGAATTTTCTTTCACAGTGCCAATAGATTGAAGAAACTTTTTCTCACTTTTAATCCTTCGGTATGCTTTCTCTGTATTTGGTGCTCTGTTCCTCACTTCCAATATTGTATGCTTCTCTCTTCTGTCTCTTAATACTCTGTTTGCTTCTCTACATATCAAGGCTTCAAACTTCACTATCAAATATGAAAACCACATTCTTAATTGCTTTTTTATAAGTCGAGATTTAGTTGAAACAAAAAGATAAAAATGGCATGAGTTACAAATTGCACGCTCCTCTGTCTCTCTCTCTGTGTGTGTAGTACTCTGTTTCTGACTTTCACAGGTAATGATTTATGAATGAACTTTTGATAATGTGATGAAAGATGTGAAGAGGTGGATTGGGGAGGTGGGAGGGAAGGATTTTACAGAGATATATGCATGGTCCTACCAGGTAGAATGATACAATCGTAACCCTTATACTCTCTTCTTTCTTTCTTTTTTATTGTGAGAGTTGAAAAGGAGTGTGTTTGACTGTGGATTGAAATTGGAAGCAGGAGGTACAAAACAGGGAACGTGTGGCAAGACTTGTTGGATGATGATCTCATTACCCCAATCTCTGATAATGAATATGTGCTTGAAGGATCTCAAATCCAGCCTCCCTCTTTTGGTATGTCCTTTCAAATCAAATAATGCAACCTTATCCTTCCCAACAATTCCCCGTTGAGGTTTTAAAACGTTGTGCCTAAAGAATTCCCACATGTCTCAAAATTGAATAAGCCTGGTTATATGTCAAAAAGCAAAAAAAACCACTAAAATGGCCCAAACAATCTGATAATTACTGTCAAGTCCCATGGGACATTTTAGTGGTTAATTTTGTTTTGTCAAAGTTCAAATTGCCCTTTAATTCACCTTTCTTCTCTGACCCGGTGAACTACGTTTCTGCTCTCAATTCCAGCCCGATTCTTCTCCCACTTCCATGAGCTATATCTTGTTGGTAACTATGTCTTCTCAATTGCTATATTTGTCTCTTTGTTCTGCAATTCTTCCTTTGATTATTCCGAATTTTCTTTTTCTTCAGTTCAGAATGCTTTGCCTTTTCTTCTGTTTAGAGTTATGGACTGTCCAAAGCTGGGTTTTCAGTGGATGTGTATCGCCTCCGTCCAAAGTGAAACCGATTTTGTGCTGCTCTAATGTTGAACATGTTAAACCTGTACATTATGTATAAAATCTGGAATATTGTTATTTTGATGTGTGTATATATATTCTTGATTAATCTTTGTTCGAAGAAACGAAAAGAAAAGAATAATTATTGAGGGAAGAACAATATCTAACCTGGAAATTTCTGCTACTACAAATTGAAATGCTTCTCATTGATGGATAAACTATAAATAAGTATACCTAATGCGAGCACAATACCAATGCTTGTCTTTGAAATGGAAAAATAAGTAATGTGGTTGTTTTCATTATGAAGAAGGTGGTGTGTCCTCTGTTTTCGTTGTTCATGCTCTGTTTCTTATGTAAAATGATGATGGAATGCATATAAAAACTTTAATTGCAGTGTTGACAAGTAATGTAACTGCTGAGATTGTTAACAATAGCAACGAAAGTTGTTAATGTGGCTTCTGAGGTGGTCAATGACAAGTGTATTCTGAAGGCGTTAATACTGATGGCTAGCATGTTTGGGAAGAATATGATATGCTCCCTTCATATAGGAGGAAGATTTGTAAGTAATGAATCAGCTAGGGAAATGTATGTATGTGGAATGATAAGATCAAGAATTATTAAAGAAGGTACAAGTTATGAAGAGTTAAAAACAATTATGGCATCAATTGTGGGAAAAGATGGCAACAAATTCATCATGAATTTCACTTTGACATTTGATAGAAGCACATTTATAAGTTGGTTATCGTAAGTTGGATTTGATGTGAAAAAAATATACTATAATTGAGGTAGGAGAAAGTTGAAATCACTAACATAGTGTCGCTGTCATTTTGCTGCAGGCTAGATTGCATGTCTGAAGGCTGGGAAGGAAATTCATCGATGATGTTCAATGAAGATTCACCGTCATTGACGATGATCCGACACGGCTCGCTGATGCCAATTCTCAAGTAGTCACATATTTGAGAGGGTGTTTATTAGTTATGGGTGCTCAATCAAATGCATCTTATAAGAGTGTCATGGCATATGTATATAGATGGATAGCTGTTTGGATTGTAAATGGGAGCTGCTATGCTTGTTAAATGTCAGCTGATGGAGTTGTCAGTGACAGCTGCTTGAGTTGTAAATGGGAGCTGCTGGGGTTATTGATGACAGATGTTGGGGTTGTAAAATGGAGCTGCTGGGGTTGTTAATGGCAGTTGGTGGGGTTGTCAGTGACAGATGCATGAGTTGTAAACAGGAGCTACTGGGGTTGTAAATAGGAGTTGTTGGGGTTTTTAATAAAGTTACAAATCTTAATAAACTGAACAACATGGTAGTAGCGCACACAAGTGCATATAAAGTTACAAATGATATTATAACCAATAAAACCAATTTTACGCTTTACATATAAGTAGCAATGAATTTACAATCTAAAAGGAATAACTAAATGTGTACAATTAAAAACGGTAAAGGAAAAATTAAGTGATATTACAAAACCAGCTATGTCAAAGAGATCAAATGGTGTACTCTTAGCTCGGGTATGAAGAGGATAGCCTTAAATTCCAGTTGACACTCAACAGATAAGTGTTTGATAGTCAAATGGCCTTCCTAATCATTAGTAAGACTCTTATAAAAAGGCGCATATTCCTCCTTTGTGCTCTCTTCAGGATTCCTCATCCAAACAGGCATCTGTTTGTTCACCAAAGACCACTTGTGGGACACCTCCTTGATATTCCTTTTTCACTCTTCTTTGTCCTTCTCCTCATCTACTTCCTCAACCTTACCTTCCTCTTCCTTCTTCTCTTCCTCATCCTCATCACTAGAAATCTCCTTCTCAGTTGTCTTCTCAACCCAGAGAGAAATTGGGTAGCTGATGAACTTAGAATGCTTCTTAATTAAGTCCTTCAGGCATCATTCCTCGAGGTACTCAAGCTAATTGTATTATAGCATGCTCCAACTTAGTGCCCACAGCCGATTGAAGCTGACAGGATGCAGATCAGTACAATGGGATAAATAGAGAGATAAAAATTGGGGATCAAAGAATTTGAAAGAAAAATTAGAAGCAATCACCTCAATGTATGAAGTTGTGTGGCAAGAGTACATGACTCATTGATATATTCTTACGTGAAAGACAAATTAGAAGCAAGCTCCTCATTGATGTATTCTTTGTAAAGGGATTACCCATGGATGACCATAAGCCTTCATTTGCATGACTGCACAAACTATTAAAGCCAAAATTGAAAGGAAGGAGGAGAAAGTACAATTACAATTTACAAGAGTGAATGTATCAGCATCATTCTCTCATTAAATCACTTCTAAACTTTGTAGGTAGCCTATAAAAGAATTCAAAACCCTAATAGATTTACCAACTCTTATTTGAAGTTGATTCGGTAAGTTACATAGCTAAACTATTAGCTATTATGTTCAAAATTCAAAGGCTACTATGAGATCGATTTGTTAGAGGCCATTTGTGTGAGGAATGAGTGTATGCCAAATTATAGGTCTTGAACAATTTAAAGTAGCAAAATTATTACAGTTTCTATGACTGCATTTTAGTTTAAAGTGATAAATATCAATCATCCCCATCAATCTTTTCTCAACTATTGGGAGCTAGTCTCCCAATTGGACTATAAGCACTGACACATTTCTCTTATAACAATTAATTAGGTCAAATTGGTCACAAATAACAGTTACAGTAAAAATACTTTCTTCCTCCCCTTTGTTTTACTGAATAACAAGAACCTCCCCTCAATTTGAGAAAACTATACAATCATCCCACAAACAATGGAGGTTTGCAAGAAATGGGGAACCAACAGTATCATTTAATTTTAATAGAATACAATAAAAGAGAAAGTAATTAGCCAAATTAAAGTTAAGTATTTGAGAACGAGAATCAACAATCATAATACCAAACCAATGAACATCTATAAAGGCTGTAGTATGTCTAAAATGGTCCAAACAAAATATTGAAATTATGAATATGTAGCTTTATAAATTCCTCTAAAAGAATATATGCCATCTGACTCGCTACTTTTCTCTGTTCCAATTTAGTTTTTGTTTTTCATCAGCACTTGATTTTCACTCATTACAGGATGGAAGCTTAATTAGCTTTCTAATCAATGTTTCCTGCGAAAGCTCCCTCCTCAACCATGGCAATATATAATATTTTTAATAAGAGTTATATGATGTTCACTATTTTTTGCCAATTCTTTTTTGCCTCCTAAATAAATACACGAGGTGCAAATTTCCTGCATGGCCTCATGAAATGAGGACTAAATTTAGCTATCAAAAAGCCAAACTCATATGATAGGAGGAAGAAATGAAGCATAGTCCCCAACTTCGATGAGTATACATTCCATCTTTTTTTTTTAAGAAAAAATGGTGTTGATTACAGAAATAAATTTCTTAATTTGATAGCTACTCCCATATTCCCAAGTATCGCTTCACCAGCACATTATCCTCCACCTCGAACTTCAATCGAAAATTATTAGGGCAACACAACATTGATGGTCCATCACTCCAGTTGGATAGCATTTCCACATTTTCAAAAAAGAACTAGAAAACAATACCTCACCAAAACAAACGCTTTTCTTTTTCACCTTTTTTTAATAGAATTAAGAGAAATTTTGATTAGGACAAGGCCAGAAATCAAGACTGGTTAGAGAAATCAAAGGTGTAAGCATGTGAGTCATTCCAATTACGCAGCCAAAGTTTCGAAGAGAAACATACCGCGAGAAGCTTGGGATTGGATGGATCAAAGAGCAAAGATTCCTTGAGAGCAAAGAGAGAATCCCTCTGTTCCTGCAATTGAAGCTCTAGTTGAGTCTCCAGCTGTCTCTCCGCTTCGCTAGCCATTGTTGTCCCCACCGAACGCTGATGCAGAAGATGGAGCACCAAATGCTAGGGCAAAAGAAGGAGTACCGAACGCCGGAGTTGAAGAAGGGGTACCAAACGCAGGGGTCGGCGGCTTCTCGGCGAAAAAATAGGCTACTCCACGATTTTGAAATGAATGAGGCTTCCCTTCTCCACGACTTCAAGCTGTAGTTCTCTTTCAAAATGTGTGGGGTATTTGGGACATTTCACAATTGAAATATATGATTAAAAGGTCCCATGGGACCTGAGATTAATTATCAAAATGTTTAGGACCATTTTATGATTAATTGGCTTATGTGGGACCTCTGTGTAAATTTCCCTTAATTTTTAACAGCTGAGAAGTGAACATTCTTTAGTACGATATATTTTATGGAGAAACATCATAGGATTAAATGCTTGTATGTTCTTACCTTGAATAAAATGCAACTTGAGAGAAAAATTAAGACTCTTTTATTTCAATTAGCCACATATTCAAGATCGGTCAGATTATTTTGTATTAAGAGTTGACCGCTTTAGTTTCTTTGGGTTTAAAAACCTCGCTCTCACCAAATACAACTTGTTTAGCATAGCTTGACGGTCTCAACTCTTTTTAATCTCCCTACTTTATGATCATATAAACACAATACGCTGTTGTGATAAACAAACAAAATCAGTGATATAAAGATCAACTCTCGCCAAGCCATGTGTTTTAACACTCTTCAGTAGCTCTCAAATGAAATAAATTAACTATGGTGTTTCTTAAACAAGAAATAGTTCTCCAAAGAGCTTGATGCCTCTATTGCTTGCTCTTGTTTTGTAGATGAGATTAAACCAGAAATTTATCTGTTATCTAAATATATATAACTCTAAAGTGTGACACATGGGTTATGGGTTATGTGTTGCTTTTTTATTAGTCAGACCATACAAGAATTTCACCGAATCCACAGCCCCAAGGGTAAAAATCGTGTCAGAACTATATAGCCAAGTCTCGGATTGAAGCACGGGCAAGATAATTTCATCCTTTCAACTTTCAACTAGTATGGATGCCACCTTACCCAAACAAAACAAAGAAAAGAAAAACCACCGCCAAAGCAAATTTATTTTATTCTAAAAGTTTTCCAAAATAAACAATGTTGCCTGGAGGTTTATTTTGAAGTAATGTTAGTTATAAGTTTCAAAACTGAGCAATATTTTCGCCCACTAATAAAATGTTAACATTTAACATGTTAAAACTTCTAGATAATATTGCTCATAAAAAAACTTATAGTTTTGGAGCAATTTTGTATTTTAATGATTTTCTAAGAAAAAAGTCATGCTTTGAAAGCTAAGTGAGTTTCAACCTGTGAAAGCATGTTACTTTGGTTCAACATACTGCTTACTATGCAGGAAAAGTAAGAATGGGAAGGGAGGTGGAAGGCCGAGGGATGATGAGGTGTGGCAACACGTTATTGGATGGAGGACGAAGTGTGAAGTGTGAAGTGTGAAGTGTGAAGTGTGAATATTGTGGATTGATTTTTCTAGAAGGTATCATATAATAGGAACTGAAGTAGTAAGGTTTGAGGTTTGAAATACAATTTGATGCTAAATGTGACTTTTGAAGCCACGTATTGTAGGTTCATTAAAATGACGTCCCAGTCATTTATCGAGCAAGGAATTGCCGTTTTGTGTCCCTACAGCTACTCTTCTAAGCCTCATTTATTTCTTGAATTTCTTGTTAAGCCTGAACTCTAGAACATTGTGTGTATACTTATATATCGGTAAAGGCCAATTAAGGATGTTAATCTGATTATGGCCTCTTAAAACATAGTGTGTAGATATATATATATATATATATAAGGCTTTGATCTCAAGAATGTTTCACAATTTGAGATTAATAGCAGAACCTGGAGAATAATAAGAAGCATCAGATTTTGAGAATATGGGAAAACAAAGCAAGCACTTGCCTTTTTCGTAAATAGAACTGCCCAAAATTGATTAAATGGAACCAAAATCTTAAAACACCAACAAAACTGCCCAAACTAAGCAAGAAAACAGTTCAGAGATAAAAGCCCATGAAATCCCATACATGCATGAATTGTTGCGTGCCTGCGTCGGAACTTTTCAATGGAAAAAAAAAAAAAAAAAGCAACGGCATGCCTAGAAAGAAAAGCCAAAAGACGTGCACTGCCGATGAGAGAATAAAAGGCACACCTGAACTGAGGTCTTCCGATGAGTAGAAAAGATGAGAGAAAGATTTAAGAAAGACACTGCCGCACTAGATTCTGGAAGCACAGGACGACTGGACTAGGGCAAACAATTTTGTGAGGTGTCATGTTTGTATATGTGAGATGTTTAGGCGCCCTACACTACTGCAAAAGGTATCTTTTACGCCCTATTTTTAAATCAATAGGCGCCCTTTCTCTGGGTGTAGATGTGAGGGGAGTAGAAAATTAGAGTTTACGACGCCCTTTTTGTTGGGAGGTGCTGTAGGTGAGAGCTACGACGCCCTACGCCCTACATTACAATGTAAGGCGCCGTAGCTCTCACCTACGGCGCCCATTTTTTGGCATGAAGGGCGCCGTAGGGTAACTCTCACCTACGGTGCCCATTGCACTATCTAGAGCGCCGTATATACTATTTTTTTTAAAAAAAATTTCTTCAATTTTATCAACCCACTTGATTCAGCTTACAGTTACATTTTATACACCAAATCAAATCTAGACAAAATAAACAAATATCAGGGTTCTAATCAAAAGTCATTATGGCGGAGAAATACAAATTAAAATTCCTCAAGAGTTAGACGTATATATCTTCGAAAGCCAAGTCCTTGTTGCAGCGAAACACAAAAGTCATCATTGTCATTTACTAAGCAAATATTATTGTATATTTGTTGCAGAGTAACACAATTCATCAATCTAATTAACCCTATACAAGTCGACATGAATGGTTGAAACTATATATATTCACCTTGAAGAAATAAGCA
>JANTPZ010029684.1:0-17499 GCA_025593235.1 Vachellia pachyceras
ATGTTTTCAGGAATGATTCCAAGTTGCCTCAGAAATACTTCTTTGAGAAAGTTGGACTTAAGTTCTAACAAATTGATTTCTGATATACCCTCTTCTCTTTGGAGTCTTGAAGATATATTAGTTTTAGACTTATCCTCCAATGTGTTGAGCGGAAGAATTTCTCCTGAGGTATTAAACTTGAAAGCGATTACACTCTTGAACTTGTCAAGAAATCAAATTGTAGGAAACATTCCTGCAACTATGGGTGGCTTGAAAACTTTGCTAAACCTATCCTTGGCTCATAACAAATTACAAGGACATATACCTGAATCCCTTGGCGGAATGGTAAGCTTGGAGTTCTTGGATCTCTCTCAAAATTACTTGTCTGGTGTGATTCCAAAGTCATTGGAGTCACTTGACCATCTAAAATACATTAACCTTTCATACAATTTATTGCAAGGAGAAATTCCAAATGGTGGGTCTTTTGAAAATTTTACAGCTGATTCTTTTATGATGAATGAAGATCTTTGTGGGAATCCCCAACTACTAGTTCATCCATGTAGGAAAGGAAACAAGCATAACTCAAGTAAAGTTATGTTGTTGATAACATGCTTATTGCCTATCACATTTGTCATTTTGGTTATTGTTTTATGCATCATCTTTCTAAAGCATAAGAGAGCCCATGGTAATGTTTCACCTGATAAGGATTTAATAAATGTTGAGGCACCAATAAGGATATCTTATTATGAGCTCATACGAGGAACAAATGGATTTGACGAGAGTAATTTTCTTGGAAGGGGAAGCTTTGGATCAGTCTACAAAGCAGTTCTTCCAAATGGAAAAATGGTTGCTGTAAAAGTATTCAACTCCAGTCTAGAAGGAGCACTAAGAAGTTTTGACAATGAATGTGCTACTTTATGCAATTTACGTCATCGTAATCTCACTAAGATAATTAGTTATTGCTCAAATGGTGAATTTAAATCCATAATAATGGAATTCATGCCAAATGGGAGTCTTGAAAAAGGGTTGTATTCTAATAATTATTATTTGGATATCTTACAAAGGTTAAATATAATGATTGATGTAGCAGCTGCTTTGGAGCATCTTCATCATGGTTCTCCTACACCAGTTGTTCATTGTGATATAAAACCAAGCAACATTTTGTTGGATGAAGATATGGTGGCTCACCTTAGTGATTTTGGTATTGCTAAATTGTTAGGTGAAGGGCAAATGGAAATTTATACCAGGACTTTGGCTACAATAGGATATATGGCACCAGGTAACTATTTTATAACATAATATTTATGTTGTAATTTCTATTTTTCACTCCATGTTTCATGAAATCTTATATTTTTCTACTACCACCAAATACTTGTCGTTTTTACATGTGATTATCTATACTTTTGAAACAAAAAATAACTACACATATTCATTTTTTTTGTCATGATGGATGTTTATTGGTTGTTGAACTTGGCATACAGAGTATGGATCACAAGGAATTGTTTCCTTTAAAGGTGATGTATATAGTTACGGCATTTTGTTGATGGAAATGCTTACAAGAAAGAAACCAACGGATAAGATGTTTGTTGAAAGTCTCAGTTTGAAAGATTGGGTTAGTAAATCAACACCTCATTCCATCATCAATATCATAGATGCCAATTTGCTGTCGAAAGATGGTGATCAAAATATGGGTAGCATATTGTCACATATATCACCACTTCTTGAGTTGGCCTTAAATTGTTGCGTCGATTCACCAGGAGCACGAATTGATATGAAGGATGTGGTAGTATTACTTAACAAAATCAAGACCTCGTTTATAAAAAATGTTAGAGGCACCACTTACCACTCGAATAATTGTTAAATCAAATTATAATTTTTGTTTCTTTCACACTGTTTTTTTTCCTTTTGCTTTTCTGTTGAACTTTTAACCTCGGAAAATGGAGTGTTGATGTTTTTGTATTATATTGTATGATGCACTTAAATTTTGAACATTGCCATGCTGCAAATTTAGTTACTATATTCCATTTCAACAATGAGAACGTTAAATCTTTATCAATTGTAATTTGGGGGCCATTTGTATTGTAGATCTAAATTAAGTACCAATATAATAGTACCCAAATTTTACATTTATTTTGTATTTTTTAGCCGTCAACAACTCTTAAGTTAAACTGAAAACTGAAATAGCTTTTTAGAGAACCGGACTTTTTTTTTTTGGGTTGAATAACTAACTAAATAATGCATATTGTCTTGGCTAAAACATGAGCAAATTAAAGAATTTATGTATTCTCATACTTTAACCTTGCTTCCTATCTTGTCTTAATAGCAAGGGTCAGATTAAGACAAATACTTCGTTATGCTTACTTTGCATAATTAATCTCTCCTCATGACCCCCAACTCGTTTTCTTTTGTTTAGTTCTTTATTGTTTTATTTGTCTTTCGTTCTTGGCTTATCCTTTGCATTCTAAATTTCCCCAACTCTAACCTAACTTTGCGTGAGGAACTCATTTTCAATCTCAAAATTATAAAATTCCACTTTCTTTTTTGAGGTTCTCTTTAAATTTTTTTTTTGCTAAGAACATAAAGATAATCATTTTTAAAGCATTATTAGACAATATTAAATGTGGGTACATGTCACAGCTTCTCCCTTAAACTCTCAATATATCCTGGGCTAGAAACCCATTCTAGACATGTTGAGTATATCAAGCACACATAAATAGGGCCGTGGCATATGGAAACTAATTCAAGCTTAGATTTTCATTCTATCAAATACTAAGCACCATCCGTAAATCTTTAAACTACTGTCCAAAAAAAAATAGAAGTCTTTAAACATAATGTCAGTGTGTGGGGATAATTTAGGACGCTTGCTTCACCCTTAACGACATAAAACAGGAGAAACACTTGCATATTTCTGAAGTATCATATCATCCATACTCTACGGAATGAAAAATGTTCTAAGTGTCTTTTACTGTGGATCCCACAAATATATATTATCATAAATTGTGGAGAAAGAGAAATAATCAGATGAAATTTATAGGATATTGAATCCATAATAGAAGATATTTGTAACATTTTCATGGGGTTGAGTATGAATAATGAGTTACTCAATGAGTATATAAGTATTTATCCATGAAGCTGGGGATGTCACTTTAAATATTCTGGCATCCAAATAATCATATCAATAAATATGCTTCAACATATTCATATTACAACATTTATATAATACCATAAGTATCCCATTCAAACAGTTAATGCTCCAACGTAACACCTTTTAAAAATTTGGACAGAATTCTTCATTAAATTTGGAAGTTTTCCAGGTTCAATATAATAACATTAAAAACCAACATTTTTAAAATCTCTGAACAAGGTTCAAGCATCTAAGACAATCATTCAGCATAGGAGAGTTTCAAACAGCAACTGAACTAAATAAATCTCCAGATTTAAAAGTTCAATCCATCATGCCACAATGTCACAAGCACACATATGTGCTTATGTGTGTATGTGTGTGTGTATCACATTCATAATCATGTAAGCATCTTCATGCCTCCCCTCATGTGTCAATTCGGCCACCCGCATGCAAGAACATATCCAACCACATGCAATTCCTTTTTTCACTTATGGGAACTTTAATCTGTGCCTTGCCATCAATATCTCACGTGGAACTCATCTCTTTGGTCATGATAACGGCTTTTGGACTTCAAATTTTGGGCTTAACATAGGCCCAAAATCATTTTAGGGCTATAGTGATGAATTTACCTTGTTACTTCTTCTTTATTGGTATTGAAATTACCAAATAATTTTTAAAAAATTAATCCTTAGTACTTAAATAGATATCCTAACTTAATTAGCATCTTTACCTAATAAAATATTTTACTAGAATTTTTAGGATAAAAATTAACTTCTAACTATTTTCTCTTAAATTTTCAACAGAATAGGCCCTCAATCCCCAAAAGTTAACTTTAAATCACTTTTGGGGAATTAAATATCCTCATAATTGAGGCTTTTGCATCCGTAATTAATTTTAATCATTCTTTTCTCTTATTTTCTTAAAATCTCACTCAAAAATATATTTTTGGAGAAATAATCTATTCTTTGAGGCAATTTAATTCTAAATAGAATCGCTAAGATATTTTCATAACTCTCATTATTATGCTATCATTTGCTTTTCTAACTTATTAAACTTTGCCTTTTTTCGGTTTGACGTTGGCATGAATTTTAAAACAATTCATTGCATAGACTGTAAAATTTTCAACCTTGCCTCTTTTTTATTTTTTAAGTCAAACTCATTATAAGGATACCTCTTTTCTTCCCCTGTGAAATCTGTATGCGCTTTCACACCATGAGTGGACATAATATTCACACAAGCTATTTTCACTAATATTGTTGTTTCTGGGTTACTTCTGCTAGAGATTATTCATTGGTCAAAAGAGCATTTTATGGGTCAAAGTCAGATTGTTCGCACCATGTGTTTACTCTACTAATCATAGGTGATGAAAGAAGATATGCTTTGAATTCTATTTTTCCCGGGTAAAAGCTCTTTAAATTCTTAGGACATGTTTAGACAAACATATCTTGATCTTCTCAATTAAGCAACAAAAGTATCTTGTTTCTTACCCATTTTTTCTACGCACTAAAATTGACCATCAAATCAAATTGTGTAATGCTGAATTATGGCTGTCCATTAATTTTCAAAATCAAAGCAATATTGAACATATTTTCTGTGTGAAAGGACAATGTACCCACACAAATTTCTTCCTCTTACGTTCTTTTCGGGTTATGTCTATCGTTTACCTAGACTTAATTAGACCCCACAGGAAATAGTTTTGTGGAAAATAAAAATGTGTTTTTCTAAGTGAAATTACTCAACACGCAATTTTTTCTTTGTGGGCCATTTTAATGTCGTTTCTCGTCATGTTGATGGTGACTTTGATGTTTACGCCGCAATATATGTAGCCTTGACAAGGGTAATATAGTTTTCAACAAGTAAAAAAAGTAATATAATAAATAAGCATGTGTGTGTGTGTGTAAAGACAACTGAAAAACGAATTATTCGCTCGAGGTAAATCAAGGAAGAAAAGAAAATTTAGTTACCAATGAGATTGCTTTATGTACTGTTGAACCTCATATATTGTTGTCAATAAGGGATTGGTTGTGCTTAGTTTGATTGACTGAGTTTCTATTATTATATGGAAATTGTCTGGTAATTTAAAATTTTATTTTTTAAAAACATTTAGATTATTACGAAATTTTTTATTATTTGAAAGTCCATAATTAATCACAATCATGCAATAACTTTGATTTGGAATTGGAGAAGCATAAAACGATGGTTTGTGTGTTAATTCCTAGATGCACACGACTTAGCTTGCAAATTTGATTGATATGCTAAACATGGGAGAAACTCCTGCCTTTGTTTTCCTGTTCTTACTTCATTCCTTCATAGCCTCTTTAGCTTGGAGTGAAACAAACATCACCACAGACAAAGAGGCACTGCTTTCTTTTAAATCCTTTATCACTTCTGATCCACACCATTGTTTGGCTAATTGGTCGACTTCTTCTTCTCCATGTAATTGGGTTGGTGTTACTTGCAGTACTCGTCATGGAAGGGTTCGCTCCTTGAATCTCGGTAACATTGATCTAAAGGGTGTCTTAACTCCGCAATTGGGAAATCTCTCATTTCTTGTTGAACTTGATCTTAGTAATAACAACTTTCGTGGTCAAATACCAGAGGAGTTAGTTCGATTACGTCAATTGAAACTACTCAACTTAAGTTTTAATGAATTGGATGGGAAAATTCCAACTTCGATTGGGGATTTATCAAGATTGCAACACTTGAATCTTGGCAATAATAGTCTTAGTGGATCCATTCCGACATCTGTTTGCAACTTGTCCAGCTTACAAGTTTTGGATTGGAGTGCTAATTTTATTGAAGGGACCATTCCAGTTGATGTAGAAAGACTCAAGAACTTGAAGTATTTATCATTCATGGACAATAAGCTTTCAGGAACCATTTTCCAACCAATTTCCAACTTATCTTTGCTTGAATCATTGGATTTGTCGTATAACTTTCTTTCAGGTATGTCTTGGAATTGTTTTTAGATCAATATTTTTTTTTATCAAGACAAGTATCTTGGTTATCATGATATAATCCCTTCATTAATTTTAAGGATGATGAAGGAATTTTCTTTTTATGAAACTTACTTTCTTTCATTTTTTTTTCTTTTGAGGGATATATAATTAATGCACATGTTCTTATAATTTAACTCAATTTTGAATCAGGTTCCTATAATTTATTTTGTTTAAATTGGACCCTCATAGTTTGATTTGTTATAGGTATATCCATTATTGACTCTAAATAAAGTGCAGGGACCTGATTCTAATTTGCAAAGTAATTTTTCTTTCTTTAAATTAGGTATTCAAATTTTCTCAACAAGTCATGCATCAAAAACTTGTATATTGTTAGAACATTTTATCAGCATTAATAGCTACAACAATTTTTAAAAAAATTATTTGACTAACTAGATTTGAAAGATCATGGGTATTTGAAAGTAATAAACCCTATAAGTGTGGTTCTATTTTGTCATTTAAAACATATTGAATTGTTGTTTTTGTTTAAAAGAGAATAAGCCTAAAGTACATATATACAATATATATAAATTTTCTCAAGCTAATTTAAATTAAATTAGATGCATGCTATAAATTTGATACTGACATTTTGTTTGTTTTTAATATTTCAAGGAAGCCTTCCTACTGATATTGGTAATCTTCCATTGCTATGGATGGTGAACCTTTCATCCAATCACTTTTCTGGTTCCATACCATCTTCTATATTTAATAGTTCCGTGCTTCAACACATTGATCTTGGCACAAATAACTTGACTGGCGAACTCCCAATAAATCTATGCAATGGGCTTCCACTACTTAAAGTGATTTATCTATCTGAAAATGACTTGTCAGGCAAAATGCCATATATATGGCATCAATGCAAAAAATTGGTAGGTCTAAAATTAGGCAAAAACAATTTCAATAGAGGAATTATACCAAGTGACATTGCAAATTTGACCAACCTCCAATATTTATATCTTCAGCACACAAACTTGGAAGGTACGAGTTTAAATTATATCAATGATCTTTCAATTATTTATGGATTGCCGATTTTCTTCATGTTTGTGGGTCATAGTTTCTATATTTGTACAATAATGGACAAATTAATCTTTTAGTTCCCCTAATTTTGATCCAATTGGATCTGATCGCTCCACTTTGACATAATGCAACTAAGTCATTGGACTTTGATTTGATATAACTCAATAGACATTTAAAATATAAGTCCATATCTTTAATAATCTTTAGGGACTAAAGTATAAAATGGTTAAAATTATAGGGACTGAATTGCAGTGAGTTAAAGTTCAAATACGATATTACAACTAAGTTAAAGCTATATAGATTGAGTTTTATAGAGTCAAAATATAAGGATTAAGTTACAATTAAGTAAAAACCATAAGATCAAAAGATTAATTTTGCCTACAATAATTCAGTGCTTCTATTTATAGAGAAAAGCATGACATTTGTCAAAACATGTAATTCAGTTGTTTGTACGAAAGTGAAATGATGATTGATAAATTGGTTGTCAATTGGCAAATATAAACTAATCAACTGAAAGCATGACTACAGACTATAGTGGATTAACAAGATAATGTAATTTTTTTTACGATATTCGTTACTTACCAGGAAATATGTCTATAAAGAACCAGGAAAATATATCAATAAAAAATGTACGTGTTTAATGGATTAATAAAAGAGTTTGATTTTTTTGCAAGATCCATCGCGTTTTATTGAAATATTCTGTTATAATATTCTTATGATCTCTAATATAAGAGTCAATTAACTATTTTTGAGAAATTTAAAGAAACTAAATAATTAAAATAAATGCAACTATTTATTTGTATCATTATATTATTTTTTGGTTTATTAGTCCAGAAAATTATAGTGTAGAGAAAATGATAAATATAAATAATTTAGGGTAATTTAATTGGCTTAACTAATTTCTCCAAAAATGTTTAATTATCTCTTATGTTAATGACTGAAAGTAGTATTTATTATGGGTCAATTAAGAAAATTAAATTGAACACAAGTTTAATGAGTTAACTACCATTTTTTTTTGTTTATAAGAATTAGTTGAAGTGATTTATATATATTCAATCAGCATACATGCTTTACCAATATATTTAAAATGCCCATCTTATTTATATGCAATTTCTTTTTTCTATATATGTTGCCTCCATACATCCCAAAATAATGAAACTTTTGCAACTTCATATATACATGTGAGCTTTGAAAAGGTATATATGGGTGTATATATGACAGTAATAGGAGCTAACAAAGGAAACAATTTTCATTTTCGATTGAATCAAGTTCTTAACAAGTGAAATATCTTGGTTCCTTAAAAAATTATGTATAAAAATATGTAGAAACGATGTATAGATTTTATTTTAAAAAAATGGACTCCAATTAAAGTCAGTAGTCAGATGGATATATGTTATCCAAAATGAGTCATTTAATTAGAAGGAAAATAGTTCACAGGGACTATACAGAAAACCCATTCTTGCATATAGATTATATTAGCCTAATTTCAAGATGGAAATAATTAATATGACTTCATATTTCACTCTATAATCATATCTTATGTTTTTCTCTTTTCATAGCACCTATGTCAATTTAAAAATCAATGTCAGTCGTGTATCTTTTAGTCCACTTTAAAGCAAAATATAGTTTCTACATTTCTTCATTTTAAATTTATACTTTGAGCAGGTGAAATTCCATCGCATCTTTTCAGCAATATGTCTTCTTTGATGGAAGTAACTTTGGAGGGGAATAATTTAAATGGTACTCTACCAACATCAATTGGGAATAAAACAATGCTCAATTACTTATTTCTACAATTCAATTCATTTACAGGTATGCTCAATTTATTCATCTATTAATTTTGTACGTTAACAGAATTCGGCTTATTATTTACTTATGTGGCTCAAGAAGAAAGCAAAGCTACTTCTCCCTTATTAATATCTCCAAAATTCTAACTATAAAAGTAATTAAAATATTTCGTATACTTATTTTTTATATACACACACATATGTGTATCTTCTTATAGAGCCCCGTTTTCCATAATAGATTATCATTTAGAAGGATTAGTGCCTGTTTGTTTAAATTTAAAACAAATGTGATCTTCAAATTATTTAAAAAATTGATGGTTGTGTAACTTAACTCAGATATACAATCTATACACAATAAAGGAAATGACAAAAAATACATTTTAAGAGAGAGATATTATTTTAGAAAGCTAATCCAAGTGGCATATAAAAAAAATTAGGATGAAAACAGTTTTTTTACAAAAAAAATTATATAAAAATTAATCCAAAAATTAAGAGAAAATGAATCCCTCATGTTTAGCTTAATTAAATTATTTTTTTAAGTTTAGACAAATAGACTCTTAATCAAAGAAAAGTTGTTACACAGAACTTCGTTTGCCAGAAATAAGAAAATAGTGGGGAAATTTGAGTCCAAGAAGGATTTAATCAATTTCCTACCAAAGGATATTGAATTAGGCTTTTTTCCCCTATAAGCACAAGTATATCTTGTTGGAGACAATCATATACATTAGTTTGTCATATTATGAGACATTCACCCCCTATATTTGACACAACTCCCATTGGTGATACAAAATCAATTAGGATATTAATTTATTCATAGGGATCACATTGGTGGCAATTCTATTTGAAATATAGACACAGTAAATGTGGGTACTTGATCTCCCAGTGTGAAAATTTTGATTTACTATATTATAGAGGACTAACTCATTCCATTAGTTTCAACCGCCATTGCTGAAACTAAATATGTTAGAATATGAATCCATTCAAGTTTAGAATAGGGCTATGCAAAAAATTAATCTGGTGATATAAATAACTTGGTTTGACTTGAAGTACTCGATCTTGTAAAAAATAGTCTAACAATGAAGTTAGATCAATTAGTTGGTTTGAGTAGGGTTCCAAATCAAATGCTCAGACCGCTTAGTATGGTCTGACCTTATGAATATGTATTTATTTTAACTGTTAAAAATATTAGATAGAGTACTGGCTTGTAGGACAAATTTCAAGTCAGGTGAATCTAAAGGATATTGCAGATCAACCGAGTCATATAACCAAAAAGAAAAAATAATTAGTACCTCCATAATTAATAAGTTGTATCTTCTTTTTGACAGGTGAAATTCCTCAGTCTCTTTTCAACATGCCTTCTATGAGGGAGTTTAGCCTTGGCATCAACCAATTATCTGGTAATTTGCCTGAAGACCTGTGCTATCAACTCCCTTTACTTGAAGTATTTGCAGTTGTTTTGAATCAACTAGAGGGAAGCATTCCAAAGTCAATAAGTAACTGCACATTTATGAGAGAGTTATACATGGGTGGCAACTTTTTTACAGGTATACATACACACACCCCCTATTTCTTAGCCCATAAATAACTAATTAACAACCTGGGATTTTCCAGAAGCAGCAAACTATTTTAAACTTAACGAAAATATGTTTAGTTTATGTAATATCAAATACACTCCTAGATAACCTCTAATCTTAGATGTAATAGTTATCTGACTAATTGTAGATGTTGAGAAAATTAGTCAAGTTAATTTAATAATTTGCATATAAAACTCCCTAGATGAAAATCCTCATTAATTATGTTACTCATATTTTGTTCTATTTGCTAGTCCATCCTTTTATGTAGAAGTATATATCGATCGGTGTTTAATTTTCAGGTCCTATTCCCAAAAACATATGCAATCTTCATAAACTTGTACAAATAGATTTGTCACAGAATGGTTTAAGTGGACATATCCCATCCAATATATTCAACATCTCAACAATAATAAGATTATACCTTGGAGGGAATTTCCTCTCTGGCCCTCTCCCATCATGTGTAGGAAGTGGGCTTCCCAACTTAAGAGATTTTAGTGTGGAGGTGAATGAACTTACAGGACAAATTCCAAAAAGCATAGCAAATGCTTCTAAACTCTATAAATTATTTTTAAGAGACAATAAATTTAGTGGTGATGTACCCAATGTTCTTGGGAATTTAACCAACTTGGTGGGATTATATTTGGATGTCAACGATTTGAATGGGCTGATTCCTCCTACAGTTCACAAATTACAAAGCCTCCAGCTTTTTGATCTCAGTAACAACAAGATGCATGGGTCCATCGTTGAAGAACTTTGCCAAGTCAAAAGTTTGAGTGAGCTATATCTGGCTAACAACAAGTTTTCAGGAACAATTCCAAGGTGCATTGACAATCTTACTTCTTTGCAAAAGTTGGACTTCAGCTCTAACAAATTGGGCTCTTATATTCCCTATTCTATTTGGAATTTAAAAAATAGTTTGGTCTTAGACTTATCCTCCAATGCATTTATTGGAAGAATTCCACCTGAGGTGTACAACTTGAGAACAATTATACAATTGAACTTGTCAAGAAACCAAATTTCAGGAAACATTCCTACAACAATGGGAAGATTACAAAATTTGCAAAACCTATCATTGGCTTGTAACAGTTTACAAGGTTCTATTCCTGAATCATTTGGTGACATGATAAGCATTAAGTTGTTGGATCTTTCTCAAAATTATTTATCCGGTGAGATCCCAAAGTCATTGGAATCACTTTCTGATTTGAAGTACATTAATCTTTCATATAATTTATTGCAAGGAGAGATCCCAAATGGTGGACCTTTTAAAAATTTCACAGCAGAATCTTTTATGATGAATAAAGATCTTTGTGGAAAGCCCCAACTACAAGTCCATCCATGTATAAAAGGAAAAAGGCACATGTCAGCTAAAATGATGTTTTTGATCAAATATTTATTGCCTAGCATGCTGGCAATCATTTTAGTTGGTTCTTGCATGGTGTTTCTCAAGTGTAGGAAGAATTGGGTGAGTGGAAGAACCAACAGGGATTCCTTAAATTTGGACCCGCCCAGGATATCCTATTATGAACTTTTGCAAGGAACAAATAGATTCAATGAGAGTAATCTTCTTGGTAAGGGAAGTTTTGGATCTGTATACCAAGCAATTCTTTCAAATGGAAAAATAGTCGCTTTGAAAGTTTTTAACTTGGACTTGGAAGACGCATTAAGGAGTTTTGATGTTGAATGTGCTACACTGTGCAATTTACGCCATCGCAATCTTATTAGGATCATTAGCAGTTGCTCAAATAATGATTTTAAATCTTTAATAATGGAATTTATGCCGAATGGAAGCCTTGATAGATGGTTGTACTCCTATAACTATTGTTTGGATATATTGCAAAGGTTGAATATAATGATCGATGTGGCATCTGCACTAGAATATCTTCATCATGGTTCTTCTTCGCCAGTGGTTCATTGTGATGTAAAGCCAAGCAACGTCTTGTTGGATGGAGATATGGTGGCCCATCTTAGTGATTTTGGAATTGCTAAATTGCTAGGCCTTGGACAATCAGAAATTTATACCAATACATTGGCTACATTTGGTTACATGGCACCAGGTGATCATTTAATAACTTTATTGTATTTTACTTCATTATGTTTCTTGTATTCTTTTATTCATTCATATATAAAGCATGTTCACACACTCACACTCATTGGCGTACATCCTATATATAAGCAACTCTATGTAGTTACTCGATTACTAATTAATAGATATTATGTTTACAATCCATATGATTTATATTCATGATAAAAGTTCACAAGGTTTCCATATGATTCATATTCACGATAAAAGTTCACAAGGGTTTTAAGAACAAGTATTATTTCCTTCTTCGACATAATTTTTATTTTACTTAGAATTCAAATTGGCTTGCAGAGTATGGATCACAGGGAGCTGTTTCTATAAAAGGAGATGTATATAGTTTTGGAATTTTACTCATGGAAATATTTACAAGAAAGAAGCCAACAGATCACATGTTTGGTCAAGGTCTAAATTTAAAAGATTGGGTTCATGAATCAACTCCACATTCAATTATCAATATTTTGGATGACAATTTGCTGAATTTGCTGCATAAAGATCATGATCAAAATATTGGTAGCATATTACCACATATTTCATCAATTTTTGAATTGGCCTTAAACTGTTGCACTGATACACCTGAAGCACGACTTGATATGACAGATATTGTGGCATCATTGAAAAAGATCACGTCATATTTATGCAAAATGTTAGCTTCAGCCTCTAGGTGAATAACTGTAAAATTCAAACTTTAGTATAATCACTATTTCCTTAGCCATTTGGCTTGTTTTATTAGTGAAACATATTGTAAAATGGAGTGATGATGCATGTTTTAGATTTCAGATCTTGATTATTTGGGTTTTGACAATATCTTTCGTGTTATTTTTATTGTTTTTGTTTCTTTTTGTCATACCTATATTTAACTAATAATATCATGGTGTAGTTTTTTTAAGGCAACTATATAAAGCTTGGAGATAAATTTTTTTCCACTTGCTAATTTTGATATTGCACAACATTTAGTTATAAGAAATGAAGTGTGCCTAAAATTTTCCTTTCCTGGGGTATCATCTGCTTATGTTTTGTCAACCTTAAGCTTTATTTTATTCTAAACACTGGTCAAAAATTGATTATTTAACAAAAAATTGACAATTTTCCCTTATTAAAACACCCTTTTCCCTGTTTTTATACAAAAATAACAAAAGAATCTAAATTTGAATTACATTAGTCCATAGGAAATTAAAACAAGAAGAACAAGTAGATTTAATGAAAGTACTTTTCTTCGCAAGGAAAGTTTTGGATATGCATAAATATAAATTCTTTCAAGTATCAAAACAGTTTCTGTAAAAGTTTTTTTATTTAGATCTGGAAGTAGCATGATTGATATTGAATGTGGTACCGTATGCAATTTACTTCCCCCATTCTAATTAAGATTTTTAGCAGTTAATCAAATCATTATTTTAAATCTCTGATAATGCAATTAATACCAAATGAGAGTCTTGATAGATGTTTTGTAAGTACTTCCATGACAATGCAGCACGTGCTGTCATGTTACTTTTTATTACCTTTTATATTTATTGGAAACTAAATCTAAACCTCTTATGTAATACTCCTAGTTTTAACCCATTAACGTGACTAGCGGAAGTATTTGAAATCACTTTAGTTGACTAAGGATGTGGCAGTATTACTTAACAAAATCAAGACCACGTATAAAAAAAAATGTTAGAGGCACCACTTACCATTTGAATAATTGTTAAATCAAATAATAATTTTTGTTAAAGGCACCACTTACCATTTGAATAATTGTTAAATCAAATTATAATTTTTGTTTCTTTCACACTGTTTTTTCCTTTAACTCTTCTGTTGAACTTTTAACCTCGGAAAATGGAGTGTTGATGTTTTTGTATCATATTTTTTGATGCATTTAAATTTTGAACATTGCCATGTTGCAAATTTAGTTACTATATTGCATTTCAACAATGAGAACGTTAAATCTTTATCTATTGTAAATTGGGGGCCATTTGTATTGTAGATCTAAATTAAGTACCAATATAATAGTACCCAATTTTTTTACATTTATTTTGTATATTTAGTCGTCAACCACACTCGTTAACAACTCAATTTAAAATAAAAAACTGTTTTTGTAATTGAGCAAGAACTCTAAGTTAAACTGAAAACTGAAATAGCTTTTTAGAAAATAGGACACTTTTTTTGGTTGAATAACTAGATAATGCATATTTTCTTGGCGAAAACTTGAGCAAATTAAAGAATTTATGTATTCTTATACTTTAACCTTGCTTCCTCTCTTGTCTTGATAGCAAGGATCAGATTAATACACATACTTCGTTATGCTTACTTTGCATAATTAATCTCTCCTCATGACCCCCAACTCTCCTTCTTTTGTTTAGTTCTTTAAATTTATTCTTTTATTTGTCTTTTGTTCTTGGCTTACCCTTCGCATTCTAAATTTTCCCCAGTTCTCACCTAACTTTGCGTGAGGAACTCATTTTCAATCTCAAAATTATGAAATTCCACTTGCTTCCTTGAGGTAATTCTCTTTAAATTATTGTTTTGTTTGGCTAAGAACATGTATCTTCCTATTAAAAATAATCATTTTCAAAGTATTTTTAACAATATTAAATATGGCTGCATGTCACAGCTTCTCCCTTAAACTCGTAATATATCCTTGGCTAGACACCCATTCTAGACATATTGAGCGCATTTACTAAAACAAAATTAACCCAATTCCATTTATATCAAGCACACATAACAGGGCCGTGGCATATGGAAACTGATTCAAGCTTAGATTTTCATTCCATCAAATACAAAGCACCAACTAGAAATCTTTAAACTACTGTCCAAAAAAACTAGAAGTCTTTAAACTATCAGTGTGTGTGGATATTTTAAGAAGCTTGCTTCACCCTTTAGGACATAAAACAACATAAAACAGGAGAAATGCTTACATACTTCTTCTTCTGAAGTGTCATGTCATCCATATTCTACCTAATATAAATGTTCTAAGTATCTTCTATTGTAGATATCATAAATATCTATTATAGTGAATTGTGAAGAAAGAGAAATAATCAGGAGAAATTTATGAGACATGGAATCCATAATAGAAGACACTTGTAACATTTTCATAGGGTAAAATATGAATGATGAGGTGCTTGAGGAGTATATAAGTATTCATCCATAAAGCAGGGGACGTTACTTTAAATATTCCAACACCCAAAGATTCATATCAATAAATATGCTTCAACATGTCCATATTACGACATCTGTATAATTCCATAAGTATCCCATTCAAACATTTAATGCTCTAAAGTAACACCTTTTAAAAATTTGGACAGAATTCTTCATTAATGATAAATCACTATTTTGTATGAAGAAAATTTCACTAACATGGACCTCTTGGTATGTATTTGAGCTTAAATGAATTAATTTGAGGTCATTTGTGTTAATAGAAAATGAAAGGAATTGAGTGCTAAAAATGAAGTATTTAAGCATTTCCTAAATTTTCCAAATGATTATCAGTTTAAATACTGTTCTTGCTGAATATGTAGGAAACGCTGCGTTTTGGGTGAGCAATAAAAATGAACAGAACAGCCCAATAAGGAAAGGAAAACCAATTCCGTTGGAATTGAACCACTAAACAGCTGGCAGCAACTGAATGAGGGAAGCCAACATATTTGGTTTTATCCAGAGCTCAATCTTTTACCCAGGATATACTTTGTTCTGAGGGTGGAGCTCTCGGTGACTCCAGTCTACCGTCACGCCATTTTCAGCTGCAGAGAGATTTCTTGCAGCTCCCTTCCGTCTTTCTAGAAAAACCAGCAGAGCCTTGTCACGGGAGAGGCGATCGCTTTCTTCCTGGCTTCTTCCTCACCTCGCCATCTTCTGCTCACCTAAGCTGCAGAGATATTTGTAGCTTCTTCTCGTCTGTGGAGATTCGGCACATGTCTGGTTCCATCACTAGACAAGCGATGGCTTCTCTCCATCTTCAGCTCCTTGCACACAGCCGTTGAGATATCAGACCAACCACCATGATCTTGGTTCTCTACGTCTCATCCTTCTTGTTCGCATCTTCAGCTTCTGCCTTGCTGTCACTATCGCATCTCCTACACACATGCTCTGAGTACCCTCACTAAAGATCCATTATCCTCCAGCACGAGATCTCGTGCAAATCCCTCACCAACTCCACTTAGTTTCACACATCCGGTGTCCTCACTCCACCTCTCGGGTTCAGAGTAAAAGGAAAAGGAAGGCAGAACCTCCATCAAGTCTCACGGGATCAGCTTCAAACACTCTCGTGATGCCAAGAGTTCATTTCACCTTCGTTGTTGCTGCACCTTGCGTCATGTCCAGCTGAGCATTTATTCTTCCCAAGAGCTGGATGAGCCTGAGCTTCATGTGTCCAGGGAGTTTATTGATTCCCCATTCTTCTATTCAATACCATTTGTTGACATGAAATGAAATGTTAAAACACTTAAGTGTTCTCACTCCTTTTGTTACAATCAGAATACGTGCTTGGATTCAAGGATATTTGCTTAGAGATTTACTTCTTGATTATAAATTAGCATCAATCAGTTCTGGTAGTTGATTAACTGTATGCTTGATTGTTGTGAGATATATCCGAGTAGTATTGATCAATAGTGCTCTTGGAAGTGGCTGAACTGTATTTCTTTGAATCTATTCGTACTTGTGGTGATTGTGGTGATAGGAAGGCATTGAGAATAAACACGTGGAGAGGGAAAGCAATGATGGCAGATTCATAACTTTTGGGGAGCAAATTTTGATATTGATTCATTTGCGTACTTCAGCTTGTTGCTTTGCAATTAAATAAGAAAATTAAAATAAACATTAGCTTAGGTAATAAAGTTTTGATCCAGATTTGTGATTTTAAAACCACTTGCTCCTGATTATTGTCTGAATTAATTGCTAACTAATTACCGAGAGACATTTAGCTCCTTTGAGATCGACCTCGAGATTGTGCCACTATTTGCATAATTTG
>JANTPZ010029685.1:0-25079 GCA_025593235.1 Vachellia pachyceras
AGAACTAACAGACTTATCAAGGCTTGATCAACCTTGTGGCGTCTTCCAACACTTAGGGTCCTTGTTCTTCCGTGTTCAAGGGTTCAAGTGGATCGTTGACCTCTGTTTAGCTTTCTTGGGGTGCGTATATTTTAGATTGGCTGTAGGTTCTTGGGAACTTTCCCTAGTGGGTTCGCACCAGTATTCTTACAGGTCCATTATATTTGACATGAAGTTTGTAGTCAAATCCCTTCACAAGTTTCGACTGTCAATTCTTGATATTCAGCTTTAGCACTATTTCAGGCCAACACATTTTTTTGGGAGGATTATTATGAGGTCCCAAGAGAGGAATTTAATTACAAAAAAATCTTAATGACAAGTGAGCAGCATAAATCAGTTACCATTTCCAAGGTTATCAAACCTGGACCAGTGACTAAACCGGCAAGTCAGTGGGTTAGACAGAAGTCAGACACGGGGTTAGATTGTTGAGGAATAAAAAAATGAAAAAAAATAAATCTTATCATGCATTGACATAATCAAACTATCCAAAATTAAAAATTCCAAAAACTTAGATTGTTGAGGAATAAAAAAAATGAAAAAAATAAAATCTTATCATGCATTAACATAATCAAACTATTCAAAATTAAAAATTCCAAAAACTAAGTAGTAAATTCCATTATTAGCAAAATAAAAATTACCAAATCAATTATATATTTGTAGCTTATCTATTATCCAACATTATTTACAATTTCAAAATATTCATTCTATCAAAATATCAAAACATATATGGTAAGGGGACATTTTGTTTTTTATTCTTGTGTTTTGTTTTCCCCCTCCAATCACCACAATATTCTCCTCCATGTATTCTATAAAAGGGACAAGAGGAACCAACATACAACAAAATGACAGTATAGAAGAAGTTTAGGTGAGAAAATATCAGCTTCTATTCTTTTAGGCCGTATATAGATTTATCCTTTGACTTACACAATAATTGACTGTGCTGTCTTTAATCATCTTAGCACCTCCCTATTTTTTCTCGGACGTACATATGCCTTCCACTGATGAGGAAAATCATGGACCCCTCAAGCTGAGGTTCATACTTCTTCGATTCCATTGTTCATATCCCATTCTAATATAATAACCTCACCTTTATCCTAATAAAATTTTGCAAAAAAAAAATGACCGGGTCCACCCAGCAAACCGGTCGGGTTGACCCCAACCCGGTGTTAGAACACAACCCGGCCCGGACTGAAAACGGTGAATCGGCCAGTCTGGTCCGGGTTTCAAAACATGGGTCATTTCTTATAATGAAATTTGTCATTGTATACTCAATTTTTATTTGACTTTTGAGTGATTAAATCCTTCCATGGGACCTTAGAGGAATTCTTCAATTTTGTTTTTACTACTAGATTTCCCGTACAATACCCAATAGCTGACCTTCAGCCAGTTGTGGGTCCTGCCATCTTTGGCAGGAGCAACCTTAACAAGAAATCTTGAAGATTAAACAACTAGAGCTAATACTCACTACATAATAAGTTTCCATTAACAAAAGATGTAAATCTATTGGAAGAATAAAAAATATGTATCTCAAATGAAATGATTGTTGCCGTTTGCAAATAATTGGTTTAACTAAATACAATGCCAATAACAAGTTTTATTCCACCAAGTTTTAAAACACAATTGCATGCTGCCATTGTATTTTATTAACACCAATTATCTAGATGTATTATTTGTTGATAGATCTCATTTGATAGCTTCCTTGAGCGTCCTTCTTGGCCTTTCTCAACCTTTATGCTTAAACCCTAATTGGCACTATCATTGGCTTTTGTTGCACGACTAAACCGCCTTAAACGATTTTGTACTATTTCTCTTCAATTGATGCCTTGCCAACTTTTCCTTGTATGTAGTCTTTATGAATGTTATTTTTCTTTATATGATAACATCCATTTCACCATCTTCATTTCTGCTATCCCATTTTTTTCTCTTGTTATCCCTTCTATGCGGAACATTCACTACCATATAACAACAATAATTTTATAGTAATTTTATAAAACTTCCCTTTAAGCTTAGCAGGTACTTTGTGATACTCCTGGTGTCTTCCTCCATTTCAACCAACCAACTTGTATCTTATGTGTAATATCCCCATCAATTTTATCGTCATTTTGTTCTGTTGATCTTAGATGCTTGAACTTTGACACCTATGGTATGGTCTGATCTATGGACACCACCATCACCTTCAAATAATTTCTAACTTACCTTTCATTAAACTTGCGACACATATTTCATCTTATTTCTACTTGGGCAAAAACCCTTTGATTCCAAAGTCTAAAGTTAAATTTAAATGATTTGATTCTAATCATATTTCAATAAATAATTTATAATTTAATATTTGGAGTCATCAAAAGCTTCATGAAACCTTGGGGCCAACACACAAGATGTTCCAGAATTCAACCCTGTGGTCTTAGGTATTTATAAACTAACTAAACAATTTTCTTGGACACCCTGGTTCTGCCTTGTACTCTTGACCGGTGTTGCTCGTGCTTAATTCTGATTCTAGCCAAAATGACCTGAAATTTTTCATGCTACAATTTGATTATGCCTTGCCAAAATTTCTAGGCTCGACCTCTGCATTAGCATGATTTTCACTGCTTCCCATAACATACAAACTAATTATGCCTAATATTTCATCTGAAATTTGAGCCTTCATTGTTTTAAATTTATTGGCAACCCTAGACGGGTTAGAAATGTTTAAAATCTAGCATGTGTCCTCACATGCGATCCTTGATAACCTTTCAAAATAATAAATTTATGAGGTGCTTTAGATGGTCAAGTACACAAATGTCTTATTCTGCCCCATTTTTTAAATGACTGAAATTTCGTCTAAACTGAACTTGGTTCAAGTATGGCCTTACCTCATTTGTCCTGTTATTTTTCCTCTTCCTCTATATGCTTGACGGATCAATTCCCTATGATTATTGTTGCCTCTATTTACAATCTAGAGAAGAAACTCTAGAAATTCAGGCAACCAGCACGGATTACAAAAACCCAAGAGCTAAAGATGAAGGAAGTCACCTATACTATTCCTTTTCTCAATTTAGGGTATCAATCATTTTTTACTTCTTGGAACCATCTATCTTCAAAAGAGTCTAATCAACTTATGTGAAGCTTTATGGATTTTTGAAATTTGAACAACTTTTCTTCTCAGCAGTCAGCACCGATTGAAAAAATGGAATGTGAAATGTCATGCAGAGAATATGTTGGAATTAGGCCAGAGCTTAGTAGTATAGCCAATATTGTATAAGGGTAAATATTCATGTGAATGAGGGTTGTTTACAGTATTTCCTAGCTAGCAGTGAGATTATATAATAGGAGGGTGGGTGTTGTAGAAAGGCATGGAATAAGTGAGCAAGGGTTATTTGGAGAGTTTCTCTGGCGTCTCGAATGCTAGAGTGTCTTGCTTTTGTTTAGTGATTGCTGTATATGACTTCCACTCTGTAGAGCAGCTGTGTCATTCAACAATACATATCTCTTAGTTCTATTTCCCATCATAATATAACTAGAATTAATTTTAAATATGAATACTAGAAAACTGCTTAATTTCCTAGATCATGAGGGTGAAAGTTTGTCTTAGCCGCCCATTTAAATCAAATCTCATAACTTCTACCGTACCAAATTGTTTGGAGGTCAAATAAGTTATCAACTAGATATCTTTCCCCATGTAATGCATGGGTAAATAATAATTTAAATTTTTGTATAAGATTGCACTAATTTGTCTTGCACTTAGACCCTCGTGAAATGTCTAGAAAAATTTAATTTAAAAAAATTGGAGGGAGCTTGATGCAAATATGTGGACAGAAATCAAAATAACAAAAGTTGTTCTTTATTTTTTTGCCCAGGATAACAAAAGTTGTTCAGGACCTGAGAAAAGCGACACTATTGATGACTTACGAATAACATGACTTTCCATATATTTTATATTTTATTTAAATGATATCCTGAACTTCATAATAGCATGTCATAATATGTGAAACATTTCATGCAGGTGGAATACTAGATAGGGTGGACAGTTATGTGTTCACTGGAGCACTTGCCTATTCTTTCATCAAAACATTTCTACCGCTATATGGAGTATGATAGAGTGAAGAATATGTGAAGTGTTGCTTTACCTGACTCTGGGTAACTTGTGGATATTTTCCAACGGGCCTAAAGAAACAAGTGTCATTTACATTTGGATCAACAGGTCAAGTGGAAGGCATAGATAATTGAGGATTATAGGAACAATAACACCAGGTTTTTTTCTAATTTCCTCAGCCTTTGTTGAAGTCTACGTTTCATCCCTTCATCATGCTTCCACATTTGTATGAAATCACAGGTTCGAAGGCTGGCCACACACAAACACACATATCAGCGAATTTTGGATTAGCATTTGTTTTTAATTGTAAATAATCTTAATTGACTCCCATAAGAATAAGGCCACAGTTGGCTGTGGTTTCTGTCATTAATATGTAAGTCGTAAGTTAGCATTTAGTTAACAGCAGGCACTATTTAGCAGGATATGCATTATTATATTCTTACACCCGAAGTACATTTTTTTAGGTTCCCATATTATTCAAATGTCATCTTTCCTTCCATTTAGGTGACAATAATTGAAACGCTGTCATATATGAATTTATCATCAATTTGTTGTGGGTTAAAACTCAACTTCAGGAAAGCAACTTGCCACCTTGCTATTGATGATCTGATTAGGAGGTCAAAAAAGTCAGATAACATTTACTGTTTCAAAAAACTAATTTGAATTGCTATTTTCTCCTCAAATTATACTCACAACAAAAATTCATAATAGTTAAGGTAGGGTTTCAACATTAAATTTCCCTCCCACTTCATTCAGGTTAAGATATGTCTGTTCGATATCTCTCGTCTCCTCAGAACAACAGGATCACCTGTTTCATGTCTGTCTGAAGGAAGCAGATGCAACTTGACAATATTTATATGAAAATAAGAGACTTGTAAGTTCCCAAAACTATCAAATAAGGCTGCTGTTGGAGAAACAATACTGTCGGTGCTTGTAAAATTGGTAATCAAGAGTCGCCAAATTTACAGGTTCTTCGTTTTGTCAATTTTAAGCAGTTCTTTCTTGTGTTTTTCCCAAAAAGGTGAAGGCTGTAAGGTTTGGATTCAGGTGTTCTTTGTCTTCAGATCAAATGATCATGTCCCTCCAAGTACACAGTTACTTGATAGTGTATATGGACTGGACTCACTCAGATCATAAAGAGAAGCCTGACTTAATTCAGGCTCAATCACAAGACATTGACTTACATGCACTGTTTAATGTTTACTTTCGGTTGTTGATGTTTCTCTAGTACCAAAAGAAAACTTGCCTCTTTACTTCATTCATGCATCGTAACCATTGTGAATGAATCAATCCCAATCTGATCCAACCTCTGTTAGTGAAACCAATTTTATAGTACTTTATCCAGTACTAAATATAAAATCTAGTTTTAAGCTAATGTATAGATATTAAAAAGTTATTTAAGCTAATTATCTGTAAAAAGATGTCTTGATTTCCCTAAATTATCTTTTTTATTTTTACTTTTTCCTCAGCACCTAGTATCTTGGCCAACCCCTTGGAGTTACAAACCAAATTAATCCCAATGGGGCTATGGCATGATCCATTTGAGTAGGGACTCTACCATCTATGCTACTCATTTCCAAAGGATGGAACTCGTAACCTTCGATTGAGTTGGCCAGTTGATCTACTATCTGCATTGAAAATTACTATGAAGAATCTCTTTTAATTTGTGCAGTCAGTAAAAAATCATTAACTTGGGACATAAAATGGACAGAAATATTAAATTTAAGAGTAAAATTAATTATGTTAATACAATTTTTGATCCCTCAAGCTTTCAATAATTTAAGTTTTGGTCCCTCAAATTTAAAATTAGTGATTAAATTTCATTTTATTTAAAACATTTTTCCTTAGAAAATAGTCAAAATCGGATCATTTTGTCCCTATTTAATATATTGGTTTTAAAGTTAAAGGACTATAACCAAAATGACTGTATTAACACTTAAATTAGGTGGAGAGTATTAGTTTAAAATAATTTCCTTGCAAGAACTTATCTGAACATACAGTTCCTCTAAGGATGTCATCTACCCAAGAATAGGAAAAAGCTGTTGAAGCTGGAGAATCAGTTTCAAAATGGATATTCACAAGTTGATAAATATGTCCCTACCTTTGTTCCATAATTTTTGTTAGTTATGACATAGACTCCAATTTGCATGATATGGTCAATCACATTACTGAAAAGCAGCCAATAATTAAGACCTTTTTGAAGCAAGTTTGACCCCTTTGTTTCTCTCCTCCTAAATTCATTCATACTTTGCACCCTATATACACTTCATGTCACATTACATTTAAATAATTAATTTTGCTTCTCAGGTTGATCCTCTCTTTTTTGGGTCATGAGTAATGTCAATTGCGTTTCAAGTTGCCATTAAAGTAATCAATGGTGAAATAATTATATAAAGTGTTATAAAAAGATATTTTTTTAAAAAAAATAAAATAAAACTGTCTAATTTGTTCCCCATTTCTGTCTTCTCAAATCTTACTTTAAAATAGTTGTCAGTTAAAGTACTGCAAATGGAGTGAGAGTAGTTTTTTTTTTTTATGACAAAAGAAAGAATATACATACACACACAGATATATATATATATATATATAAAAGCTTATTGCTTTCACAATGCTGAAAGTCTACTACCTTTTTTTTTGGTTGCCCACCCGGTTCACCGGAGCTTCGCTCCGACTACATCCGGATCCGACCCACGTCGCGCACCTAGCATGGTGGGTGAGTCTCCCAACGGTGGCTGCTGCATACACAAGGCTCGAACCCGAGACCTTGCTTAAGCTGGAACGAGCCGCTTTGTTCACCTTTATGTTACACCACTCAATTCTTGTATCCCAATACCGATCCAATCTTCTCTTTGGTTTCTTCAAGACACTCGCCTTTCGGGTGTTCTTCGCACCATCTAGTAGCAATCAGCTCTATTACTTCCCAACGACCTGTTTAACCACTACCTTGCACTAGTGCATGTCCCAAGCTCTTTTGATGCTTAAGAGAATACTCTTATATCCCGTTTGATAGCAGGAATTAAAGCCAGGGAACTGGAATTGGAATCAATGTGCATTTATGTTTGGTGCCTTGGAACTGGGTTCCCGATGGAACCCACTTCCATCAAAAAGGTTGGAAATTGGTTCCAGCCTCTTACCCATGGAACCAAGTTTCAACCCCATTTCTCTCCTCCATTGCCATCTTTGCCCTCATCATCTTCTTCTTCTCCGTTGCATGTGGTGGAGGCAGTGGAGAATAGTGACGGCAACGACCTTCTTCTTCGGTATCGACCCACTTCCACCTGCGACAACAATGACCTGCCACCTTCCTTCGAACTAGGTTCAGTTCGGGGTTTATGACGGCGACAACCTACCACGATGCCGCCTCCTCCCACAATGCCACCTCCAATGATGCCTACCGCAATGTCGCCTCCTCCCACGACATAATCTGGACTTCAATGCTAAAATTCACGATTTGGACGTGATCTGGAATTGCATATGAATTTTAGTTTTCTAAAAAGGGTATATTAGTCTTTTTATATTATAGATATAAATATTAAATTAAAATAATACCATACTTCTTCCAACGTACCAAACATACTTTTAACCCCACTTTTAGCTCCAATCCATTTCCACTTCCAGTTCCCATTCCACTTCTATTTCCATCAAAATCACTTCCGCGTACCAAACGGGGCATTAAGAGTTCAAAGGCTCATTCCCTTGCCAATGTTAAATATGAAACCATTCGACATTGAACCATGCTTGCTTGGGAACACCGTTTCCCCAACGTACACGCAAGTTAAAACAAAACAATCTTAAAATATGTAAAAACCACCTTGAAATCCATAAAAACTATCTCGAAATCGGTAAAACTATCTTGAAATCCGTAAAATACCTTGAAATCTGTAAATTCCTTGCTCCCAACAAAATTCTCAAACACAATAGTGTTGCAGTATTTCGGCGCAAGCTATGTTCACTGTTTTCTCAACACATGCTCCATCAACATTTATTTTGACACCCCACAAACGATGTTGTTGTCCAGTGGGTGCGATTTCTTCTAGATATATGGAATCCGCCAGTTCTTCAAAACTGCAAGCTCAACCCTTCCCCTGCGGAATTCCTTTTCACAACATTGATGATGTGCATTGTTGCTTACAATATTGGTTATGCGTGATTTATTCATGAATATTTCATTTACCTAGAGATTTTTTATTTAAATATTACTTTTTACTTGGAAACTGGCAACCCGATCTCCAGCCCGATCCGGACATTGGTGGGTTGACTGGGTTACTGTTTTTTTTATAAAAAAACCTTTTCATTTTTTAAAAGCAAAATAATGATTTTTTTTATTTGAAAGGCAAAAGAAATGAAAAACAGAACTCCTTCCTCACATGGGCCTAATGTCGCTTCTGCATCTACTCATCTTCTTTTTAATTCTTTTTAAATAAAGGATGAATTATTTTAAAATTTCAAATTTAAAAGTTAAAAAAATGAAAACACAACCCCTTACCATATATATATTGATATTTTGCTATGATGAATATTTCAAAATTATAAATAATGTTAGATAATAAACAAGTTATAAGTATATGATTAGTTTAGTAATTGTTATTTTATTGATAATGGAATTTACTGTTTAGTTTTTTAAATTTTCAATTTTGGATAGTTTGATTGTGTCAATGTGAGATGAGATTTATTTTTTACTTTTTTTATTCCTCACCGGTCTGACCTCGGTCTAACCCACTGACCCTTAACTCATTACCTTGTTCAGTTCATTCACCTTGAAAAAATCAGTTAGATAGAGGAAAACGTAAGAAAATATACTTTTATTGTTTTTGGTGGCAGATGATTATGGTAGTGAATTTTTACCATTTCCATTTTGGGCCAAATGGGCCCGATGGCATTGGGCTCCACACAATTTTGGGCCTTTTGTTTAGGACGTGGGCTCCTTTTGTGATTCTTCAAGATTATATGCATAGTTGCTCCTTTTGTTATTCATTCTGTGAACTTCCTTCCTATATTTCTGAAAATTCCATCTCATGGCAGATCAAATTTCTAGTAATCAAATATGAGATCTAAAATTAGTACCCTGCGAATAAAATACGAATGACCATATAAATAGGGAACTATAATTCATTAATTTTTATTTAGTTCTTATGTTATATTGTGTGAAATAAAACTAATTTTTAATCAAATGATTTTTTTATGCACATGTATCATTATATAAGACTTAGGGCCCGTTTCGCTGAGGTTACGGGAGCCCAATCACACGTTTAACCATATTTTTCTGTAAAATAAGATGATCCCCTTCATATATTTACCTTAACTTACGTAAAAGTACTTCTCTACATCATTCCCAAACGGGCACAAGATGACATTATCTGATATCACATCAAATACCAAATGTAAACGCATTTTTCAGCGTAAATTCTTTTTTTGTCAGAATTTTCGAAAGAAATTCAAGCATTTGATTTGTATTGTTGTGAAGAATACTGGTTCGTTGAGGAGTCAAATATTGGTTCGATATATTACGAGGAACTAACCTCTTCTGTTAGATCCAATTCTTTTGGTTGTTGAAAACGATTTTGATTCAACGAATCTGTTCACAAGGTCCAATGGAACAAGACCCTTAAAAGTAATTAAAAAAGAATTTAAAAAAAAAAAGAGCTTTAAGGACATATTGTCAACTTGTGGGACGTGTGGACTATATAATATATATGTCAATATCTAAACAAAGAGAAGTCACATCCCTATCTTGTAACCGAAAGAACTGAAGAAGAACAAAACATTGAACACAAGTTGTCACCAATTATTGGATCTGCTTATCCTTATTTTTTTTGTAAAAAAAAAATACTGCTACGACATTGTTAATTAATTTCTTCTCCTAATTAATTAAATCGTAATCTGAGGGGGAAAAATAAAACTCATAGTCATACATGACGTTCTGTTCTGTCCAGCTGGAATCTTTGAGTGCAGTTTACTGTTTTTGTTTTTTTATTTTGATCGAATTTAAAAAATATTAAAAAAAATCTTCTTGGCTTGTTCTACGCAACTAAGGGCTTTTTTGGAAGCTATTTTAAAAATACCTTTTTACAGATTTTGAGGTAAAACCTAGGTTTTGAAAAGTAGATTTTATAGATTCCAAGACAAAACGTCGGTTTTGAAAAGTGAGTTATGTTTGGGAAGTTATTAGCTTTTTACGAATTTTGAGGCAAAAAAGTGGGCAAAAAAGAGGAAAGAAAAAGAAGGAAAAAAGTAGGAAGGATGAAAAAGAAAGAAGGAAAAAAGTAGGAAAGAGAAAACCTAGATTTCAAAACCTAAGTTTCAAACCGAGGTTTTATCACCAAAATAGTATTTTAAAAAAAAATTGATACTTGGACAAAACCTAGGTTTTGGGTCAAAACCTAGGTTTCAGGAAGTGATGGCAAACAAGCCCTAAGTCACGTTTGTTTGGAAGCCCGTTTAAGAATAGCTTTTACAGAATTTGAAACAACAAGTAGGAAATATGAGAAAGAAAGAAAGAAACAAAGGTGGAAAGAAAAAATTTGTTATGAGAGAAAATGTGATTTGATGAGAAAATAGCCTTTTCAAAACTTAAATTTCAAACCTAAGGCCCCGTTCGGGATGGTTTTGAGTTTTAAGTTTCAAAATTTTTAAAAACAGAAACTAGTTTCTGTTTTTAGTTTTAGATTTTTTTTGTTTTCAATTTGAAAAAGGTATTGTGAGTTAGAAACATGTAAGGTATGTCAAATCAACTATGCTAACATCAAATGATGAAAAAATAATAAAAATAATAAATAAAATAATTATAAAAAATAAAAATTTTGAAATAAAAATATAAAAATGATTGAATTAATATCAAGTAGTATCGATAATGCTGGCCAGCCCGCCAACCCCTCCCCTATTGGCGGGCTATCAAGATATATATTTTTATTTTTAAAAAATTAAATTTCTTTTTTGTTTTTTACCTATTTTTTTTATAAGATTGTAAGTCATATCATGTTAATTGACTCATATGATTCTTTTTCTACTAATAAATTTTTCAATAATGACTTTTTTCATGTTTTAAAACAAAAATATAAATATTAATATTTTCTTATAATTTCAAATATAATATTATAGAAAATTGATATGAAAAATAAAATATTATATACTATTTTTAAATGTATTAAGTATTATTTATCATACTTTGAAAAAAATATTGAAACAAAAAAGGTCAGAAAAATATATAATATATTATTTTTAAAATAATTTTTTTTAAAAAAAGGTGTGCAGGCTAGAGCTAACCCGCCGCATGTAATAAAGGCGAGATGATGATTGAGGTTAGAGTTAGGCGGAGGCTGGATTCGTTATCGTCTTTTGAAAAATCAAATAGACTTGGTAAATTTTATGTAAATTTGTTGTATTATTTTTTTAAAAAGAAAATTTCAATAAAATAATAATAAAAAATAGAAAAATAAAAAAAGTGGCGGGCAGCCCGCCTAAACGAGCTCGGGCTGCCACGTATAAAAACAGGTCAAACAGGCAGGCTGGCGGGCCAACCCGTTTTCTAGCATGGGTGGGCTTAGATTTGTTGCGGGTGCCAATAACATAGGAGGAGTAGGGTTCGAATAAGGTGGAATCGGAGTCGGAAGGGTGGAGCCGGAGCCAAAGTTGGGAGTGGAAGAGGCAAAACTGTGGGATGGGGAAGGTGATAACGATTGAACGAGAGATGATGAAGAGGGAAGGAGAAAGGTTGTTGGGAAGGGTAATAAATTTTTCAAAACTAAAACTAAAATCTGAAAACCTTTTTTTGTGGTTTTCAAAACTGGATAAAATCTGTTTTGAAATTGTGTTAAAAACCAATTCAACCCCATTTTAGCTGAACACGTTCTGTTTTCAAAATTGCATTTTAAAATAAAACCAAAAACCCAGCACCACTCCAAACGGGCCCTAAATTTTGCAGGTTTTAAAAAAATGTGAGTACTTGGACAACACATAAGTTTGGAGAATAACTCCCAAGCAAGCTTTAAAACTATCTAAACTGGTTGAAATACCTCTTTAATTAAGTTACACATATGTTCATTGTTTTTCAGATATAAATTTATATCCTGCTAAAAGAAGTTACCGTACTTCTACTTAAACATTTTAAGGAATTTAATTACAAATTTTAAAATCATATGAAGTAAACTAAATATTCAATTGAATAAAACTATGACGATATCAAAAAAAATTATTATAATAAAATGATTAGAGATAGGGATAAAAAAACACCTATAAATTTGCAACTCTCAATTAAGTGCTCCCAAATGACTGAATTAATGTTAAATCCAAAGGCTAGTCCCAAATTAAATTTTGTAGTAAAATTATCTAAATACTCCTAATTTGAAATCTACAAAAAAAAAAAAAGATGTGACAATAATGGCGTAACAAGCTGTAACAATTTTAATTTATCAAATACCAATTAAGACAATGACAGTTAATTCCCTAAAATTTTCTTCTTCTGCATTGACAACTCTTATTAAATTTCATAATATCAATAATAGCAATAGTTTAATAAATAATAATTTTAGCTTATTAAATGATGATAACAACTAAGACAGTGAAATTAATTCAAAAAAAAAAAACTGCTTATACATTGACAATTGTTAGTAGCATGTTGGATACCAGTAACAATTTTAACTTATGAAATAACAACAATACTTAAAGTAGTGACAGCTAAGGACATTTACGTAATTTTGCTATAAATTTTGATTTCAAGCTAGTCTTTAGAAGTTTGTGGTATTTTCACGTATTCCTCCTCGAGAATGTGTATACATATATTCACGTTGATCTATATTATGAATCACTCCTAATTAATTCACATACATTAATAAAATAATTAAAAACATTAAATTGATCATAAAATTTAAGTGATTACCAATAATATCTTTATCAACTATATTAAACTTTAACATCATATTAATTATGACTCCCTCCATTGCCCTTGTTAAATAAGAGCATATATGGAAAAATTATTAAAAATTTCTTGCAACTAACAAAGGCTTTGTATACACATATAATCTATTTATTAGTTCTTATTTATAAGTTACTTCCTATATATTTCACATATATCAAAAGAAATGTTAAATTTCATTAACTCTTCCTTATTCAACAATTTTTCTTAACTTTAACCTCATGTAATATATATATATATATATTGTACCCCATGCATGATAACACAACCGACACAAAAATAAATGAAGAATAAAATCGTTCATTCATATCAAAATTTAATGACATGATTTATAATAAGGACTATAAAATTCCATGTCTCTTTTCATAAATAAGATTAGCGGAGTATACTTATATATGTGTGTATTCTTTTGATTCTATTTACAAGTCACTTCCAGTACATGTTTTACATACATACTAAGGAAAACCTTAAACGTAATTAACTCTTCTTTAAAATTTAATAATTTTTTAACTTTATCCTTATTTAACATAAATTATTATACTCATGGCAACAAAGTCAATACGATATAATAAATATAAGTTGCACATTCATATAAATATAACTAAAATTAAATTATCTATCTACCCTATAAATAGGACAAGAGGACTATATATTTTCTCGGCTTCTGATATAAGTCACTTCTAGAAGAATGACTTCATTTACAATACATGACATTTGCAATATAATTAATAGTCATTTTTCAATCATATCCTTTAATTACTGCTTGAATTTGTCATTGCATTTTTTCTCCACTTCAAAATCTCATTTAACAAGGTTAACATCGAAAAAATGCTTAAATTTAAGATAGATTTAACGGGTCAGCTACCATTTATTATCTGTAATGAATTAGTTAAAATGGCTGTGAACCAAATGGAGTGTACATGACGTGTCAAGATGATGATTAAAGCTGATAAGGCTGTTTTTCAATTTTAAGTTTTATGAGGACACCATTGACCAAGGAAAGAAGTTTAATTGGAGGCAAGAGAACACGACCCAAGCTGGACGACATGATGAGGAACGAGAAACTTTCACAATACTATGAACGAATAAGACACAAAATATCATCACTGAGATTTCTCAGTTGACTTTCTTCACATTTTCCCATCAAAGAGATGATCTCAAATTCACAATAGACCATCTTGTATGGGATAATAAGGTTAAATTTTGCACTTTATTTTTTATTCCCATTTAAATTTAAATTTTGTTTTGAGTTGGAGTTAATGTAACCGTTTGAAAACGTGGTAGAGAAGTACTTTTACATAAGATGAGGTAAATATATGAGGAATATTATCTCGTTTTACGGAAAAATACCGTTGAACCTGCGTTTGACTTTTCAAACGCTTTCGCAAATAAGTCCATTGAACTTCTTGAACTTTTAAAATTTAACTGTTGATAATAATGAACCTTTCTCCAATTTTTTTTGAATTTGAATAAATTAATGAATAAGATGTTGTTTAATAATGTTATTCACTTTTTATTAATTTTTTATCTAATTATTAATTAACCCATAGGGATGATCATTTTAATCAATTTAATTTTTTTAATGAATCAATAAAATGCGAAAAAATCATTGTATAGTTGGATTGAAAAATTCAACCACAATCTACAATCTATTTCTCTATAAAAATATTTCTCAATATATCGAAGCTAAATTCCATATCTCTTGATTTGGATGATACAATAAGTTTTTTTTTTTTTTGCACTGAAGTTTAATCTCACACTTTTCTTGGAATATGGATATAAGGACAAATAAAATATGAGAATAGGAAAATAATAATTTAAGACGTCTTAAGTTCTATGAATTCTTTACAAACTATATTAAAAATAAGTTTTTGTTTAAATTAAATGACCTAGCTGCTCTCAGTAAAATTAGTTGTCCACTTCCTTAGTCTTTATCATTTGATAAGGCTAAGTGGGTGTTGGACTAGCAGTGAAAACAACTTCTCCAATGTGATTGACGATTTACTTAATAAATATGTGTGAAAAGTTTTATCTCAACTTACGTGAACGTGCTTTTATATATAACACCATCTCAAACAGGTTCCAAGCTGTGACCATTAATATTTAGCAACAAATTTAATGTGTCTGTGAAGAGTTTGGTCTAAATTTAATATAATTACTTTAAGCAAGTTAACTCAAACGAGTATTTGTTGCATATTATATGAAGTCTTATATGTGTATGTATTACTGAAATTTAATAATTTTTATGAAAATAGGAAATATACACACACAAAAAGAAAATAGGATAGAAGAGAGAGAGAGAGACTGGTCATTCATGAATTAGAAAGAAAGCTTTGTGTGTTAGTAATGGGAGACCCTACCACTGCCATTGAGTGGCCTTTGACAAATGACAATCTTACAATGAGTGCTTCCTTTTTGTATTATTTTGACATGAAATAAAAAAAAATGTGTGGAATGCTAAGAATGCGTTGTTCCTACGCTGATTAATAAATATATAACAATATATAAATATACGAAGGACTTTGACTTATTGTATCTTTTGTACGTAAACCCTAATAATATAAATGAATTTCAACTTCTTATTTAAAGAAAGAAAACTGTATCCTCTTGTTTTTGTTTCATAATTATATCAATATTTTATGTCGTACTTATCATAAGAAACCAACTAGAAGGTGTTCTTAATCTTTTTTTATAAGGTACTTAATTGTTTCAAATAACATTAAACTATTTGTAGGTTTTCTTTCGTTTTATAGTTTTCTCAATTATACTATATATTATTCTTTTTTTTGGTAAAGCATACTATATTATTCTCTTTACTTATAATTTGTTAATTTTTAAGAAAATGTTAAAATGGATGGTGTGGCTTTTATGCAGCATAAATAGATTAATGTTATTACATGAATATAAATAAAATCAAAATTAATATATAAATGTAAGGAGATGATTGTGAGCATGATAATGGGCTTGTTTGATGTTCCGTTTAAAAAAGTTAAAAGCCCGTGCAACAGTCTTTCCGTAAAATGAGATAATTTCCTCCATATATTTACATTGATTTATATAAAATCACTTCTTCATCGGGTTTTCAAATTGGCCAACAAATCACTTACATTGATAATAAATATATTTTATTCCATTCCTCTTAGTTTATATTTCGTGGCAACTTACATATCATCAATTAATCAACATCGACATCAAACCTAATTAACATATTATCAACATACATCGACTGATGTTTATAAAGGAGGAAAGTGTAAGGATATAATATAAAAATGAAAAGAAAAACTATAGAACCCATATTATAAATTAAGTAAAATTAAAAAGGATAATAAATAAATGTTACTTACTAATAATTTAGCTAGATTGGATCATTTCCCGATTCTAATTAAACAGCAGAGAATAATGAGTGTGCAATATAATTTTTTATTCGCAAAATCTGATCCTAGTACTTTAGTTGAGGGATATCAAATCTCTTGTAATCAACACAACCGGAATGGGCTTTGGGATATGTGAAGGTGTTGTTGATTCATCGCAATGCATGTTTTATTGCTCTAAAAATTACTTATTCAACGTAAATTAAGATTTATAAAATAAGTATATAATAAGTTTTATATTGTTTTATATGGATGCACTTTTCTAACTTTATCTCAAATAAGTTATATTACCAGAAAAATGTTAATCAACGATCATTTTCCGTTGTTAAAACAATGGTTGCTAAATGTAAATTTTTCTTGTAGTGTTAGCTTTTGGATTATATTTATTTTATCAACATGGGATTGATCTAATGAAATGGATTAGTTCATCACAATATGACTAATCAACGTTAGAATATCATAAGATGATGTGCTCATATTTAGAGTACGACAATGTATCAAATATAATTGCATTTAATAAAAGAATATATTTGTTTCTTTAGGAAAAAAATCATGTCTATTTTATTTTTTCTTAAAAATAGACACTACCAGAAAAATGACATTTAGCGACGGAAAAATCTATCGCTAAATTGCTGCTTTTTATCAGAAAATTTTCATTTAACGACGGAAAATAGAAGTTTAGCGACGGATTTTTCGTCGTTAAATGGTATTTTTTTGGTAGTGATAGTAACAACTACAATTAGAAATTTAGATACTATGTTGCTTTTTTAAAATAAAAAAATACCCTAAAAATTTTAAGCCCCGTATTTTTCACTTGATGTCGGAGTAAGGTAGATTTGAGACACAGAGATACACACACCCACCAACCTTAGTCTCAAACATAGTATACTTTATAGAAGAAATCTTTTGTACACAACACAAGTCACTCAAAAAAATTATTAACTATTATTTCTTCATTTTATCCATATTTATTAATGGTAGTTATTGAATATTAAGAAAGAAGACACAGATTTGACCGATGCAAATAAACACGGTTGAAAATTTTTTGAACTTAAAAAATTAATAAGTTAACCACTCTTCTTTGATTTCAATAAGGCTAGATAAATCATTTTAAAAAATTATAGATATATTTTAATTTATTTAATTTTTTAACCTTCTTGTAAAAATTAACCCATGAATGTATTTTTTTAAAAAAGTGAAATATGTACATAGAAGAAAAAAATGGAAGGAAGGCAAAATTAGTGAAAGAGAAAGAGACGATGATGGAGGAAGAATCTAAAAAAGCTTGGAAGAGTGAGAGAGAGGTGTAAAAGATTGTCTCTCACATAACAAAAAAAGAACTAAACTTTTTTCCATGACACGCACATCCACGCACATCACTCACACCAAGTCACCAACAACTTCACTTTTTAGCTTTTCATCCTTTTATATTACTTTTCCAATGCTCTATTTGCCTTGGATTCTCTATTACTTGATCTTAATTAATTAAAATAAATTGTGTTCACATTACTACTGTCCAAAGCCACCAGTTTTTAATTCATTAATTAATCTTATACTAGTAATAATTATGGAATATTTATTTATTTCAATTTTCATCGTTCAGTGTTAACTTTCTTTACACTTGTTTATTTTTAACTTTTTGTTCATCTAATAACAATATAAAATATATGTTATATCTATAGTTTTCTTGTTCAATAATGTCCATTTATTCGATGGCAATTAAACTGTAGTTGTATTGTTCCTAATCAAGTTAACTATTTTTTACATAAAATGATATAAAATAAATTGATCATTTAAAAAATTAAATAATTCTGAGAACAGTAATTTTTTGTTTGCCATACATTATTACTACATGCACATTTATATCCCATGATTATCAAAGAAAAATAAAAGAAAAAATATTTATTCGCAGAAAGTTAATTGTTGCAAATGTTTTGTTTTAATTTGCATATATATATATATATATATATTGTGTCAATTGACCTCCATCTTGTTCTGACTAAAGTAAAGCATATTTTAGTTAATTATGTAATTAATTAGAGCAGCTCTTTTAACATACAGCATATGTATTCTAATGAACAAATTAAATATATAATGTGCTTATTTAGGAACGTGGTAGAGAAGTATTTTTAGGTAAGTTGAGGTAAATAAATGAAGGAGATTATCTCGTTTTACGAAAAAACACTGTTAAATATGTGTTTGGCTTTTTCAAACTCTCCAACAAACAAGGCATATTGTATTCTCTCTTCTCTGTATAATAGTTTGGACTTCTCTAGTTCTCTTCCTCGCTATGGATCGATGAGTCATAATCAATAGATTCATATCATTGTAGTGCTCTTCAATGAGTTATTCTATGTGGAATGTACTTGACAATAATTTCACGCCATACAAATATTTTGATCTTATTTATAGATTCCTTTCAATATTTTTTATGAGAATAAAAAATTTAAACCTCATTAACGTTACTTTAAAAATTTAATAACTTTTTAATTTTACTATCTATTTAGTATACACTATACTCATAATAAAATAGTGCTTATATGAAAAATTAATGACTTATAATATTGGATTAAAAAATTTCTCTCTACACTTCATATATGTATAAAGTATGGACAACCCGTAAAAAAAAACCTGGGTCTGATAGATCACCCAAAATCTAGCTAGTATAGTTGAGAAATAACCCCAAGCATACTAAAAATTGATAAATATGAAAAATAAATATTATATTTAATATTAATATCAAATTTTTAAATAGGTTCTAAAAGGTGTAAGTGTGTGTTAAATAGCAAGACAATAAATAGATTTTGCTACGTCTATATTTTGTTGTATTATATATCATATCTGTTATTACCAATTAATTTATATTTAAATATTTTTCTAATTTTGAAATAGAGACAATTAATAATAAGTCTCACACAAAACTCTCTCTTAAAATAATATTAGTCACAAAAATTTCTGCTAAAATTTTCTTAAATTACAAGACATCTCTTTCATTTCTAGGAGACCTTTTTCTATATTTTCAAAATAGAAAAATGTATGTAAGAATTTCAAGAAAGTTTTAAAAAAATTGGCATAATTTAATCTTTTTTTTTTCAAAGGAGGTATTACTGTATGCGTTGACTATATAGAAAAGATCGGACTGTGTATAATTTTCAACAAAATCAAGAAAAAAGTTTATATTGGTAAAGGGAAATTTTATTTCATTTGCTCTTCTTTATAAGTATATTTATTTAAACAATCTTTAGCTGACAAATTGCTACAACTTTAAAAGAAAGTGGAAGACAAAGCTGTAAAATTCTTTGTAGCATATTTTGTTGTTGTTATTAATATAACAGTATCTGAGTCCCACAGTCCTAGAAGGAGGCTTCATGCAGACAAAAGTGCTCATAATACATTCCTTATTATTATTATTATTATTATTAAAATTTTTTTATCATTATTATACTTTCCAAGGAAGGGCAAATATTTTAGGGAACAATTGTATAAAAATAATCCCATTTTTCATGTGCTTCCATATGCATAATTCATAAAGATGCCTTGAATACTGAAACAGAAATCATATTACTAACGAATGAAATTTTAAAGATTCTAATTATTAAATAGTTAAAAATTATAATAATTAATTTTAATATTATAATTATTAATGACTTATAGTGCTTACTTTTTTTAAGTTACAACAGGGAGCACACTAGTTGTCATACATTAAGTAGATGAACTGCTTGTCTTCGAGAAACAACCCAAACACCCATTCGGTATCTGTAGCATGTATTAAATTGAAAACATTTAATTATTATCATTAGTTAAAATATGAATTTAATCATTTAAATTTATATAAAATTTTAAGTTGGTTTATTAAGCTTGAAAAGTATATTTTTAGGCATTCATTCTTGACGCCCTTAATTTAACTTACCAGAAAATATTGTGTCAACGAATTTAAAATGTAATTTTACAATTAAATGATTTCAAAATATGTTTAAATATTAGTTATTTACTTAATTATATTTTAGAATCCCCATTTCAATCGTTGAAATGTGATTTTTCATTAAATAAAACTAACAATATTAAAATTTAAGGAGATTTTTTTTGCTTTTAATTTATTTTGTGTGCTTTACTTTTCCCTTCTTTCTTCTATCAATTCGGCCACTTACAAACCAAAAAGCTCATATCTAAAACTGTGTCACTGTTTAGGGATGCCAACATTTACCGTAAGGTCATTCTTAAGTCACATTCCATAACAAAATGTCTCACATTTAGGGCTACATGTGTTCCTATATTGGTGATAAAGATTTATTGCATCCAAATTAATTATTGGCAGTAAAATTGCTCCTCAAACGATGAAAGCTAATCAAATCAAAGGTCTACATTTTTTTTTCTGTAAAGGCTACTCCATTTTACAGACAAAAAAATACTTTTTTTTACTTTGAAAAAAGAGGAAGGATTAAATTATATTGTACATAGTTCCCTAAATTATATTCCTGTTGAATCAAATTTGAGTATTGTGAGACATCTAACTTTCATAAAAGAGTTTTCTATATTCACATAAACTTGAATTTAAGACCTTATATTTGAGCAACTATATATTCAATAACCTCCCTTAAGTCAATAAATAATCCTCATATTGTTATTAGCATGAATAATTTTTAAAAAAATTATGAACCAATAGCCCTTCTAAATTAGGATTACAAATTATTTTATATGCAATGAGCTAACAATAAACCCAGAAGGTTGAACTTCAGATCACGAACAAAACAATATTAGGCTAATGAAAATAATGAATTATTTAATTAATTAATGACATTGAAGTCATTTATATGTTTTTGAAAGTTAATTTAGTGGACTCATGGTCGAATTTGGAATTAAGATTTTAGAATTTATAAGAGTTATAATTTACAGAAAAAGACATTTGTTGAGGGAAATTCTTGCTTTTCTAGCTGGACAATATATTCTTTGCTTCTTCAACTTTGGTTCCTGGAGAACAAAACTTCAAATAACATATGAGGTAAAATATATCCATCCAAGTGTCAATTGGTGTGAAGCGATACCACCTACGACGTCAACCTAATCCTCCTTTTATTTTTAAAATCATCGCATAAAAAAGAAAAGTTTATACTAGATTTATGTGAAAAGAACTTAGTTTTGGATTATCATTGATGAAAAATATAATGAGTAAAATATAGTCACCACCCTTTCTTTGTTCTAAAATTATATATAGGAGCCTTTCCTCTGCTTTCATAACCTACACTTTAATCTCATTTTAATAGCATTAGGAATATGTCATTAATAATTTTAAAATACTTAAATTTATTATCTGTAATTATTTTACAAAATTTAAAACTATAGTTTACCTCATAATCTAATTTTCTATTATCCCCCCCCAAATTCAAAGAAATTTAAATGATCAAGTATGGAAGTTTTTAAATAAATAATTTGAAAAAAGTATTGTATTCAAATTAATAACAATTTTGAAAAAATGAAGCATATATTATCTTGACTAATTTAGGTCTTATCGTTCGAAGGTTTTTTTTTTACATGTGTCAACATTTTAATCAACTTATGTATTAAACTTTAAAAAATTAATACAGAAACAAGGTTAGATATCTAGGAAGTCTAAATGATTTTAGACACTTCCTCTCTTGTTAGTTGGCTAATACGATGTCCCAACATTTCCACTCTACGATGCTTCACTCATCCCCCCATTGGTTAGCCTCTCCGGTCATAACTCTTCGCATGAAACTCTTTTTAGTTAGTCGTGTCTCAATAAAAGCACCATTATAGTTAATAAGTTCTTAGAAAATCCACACCCCAAAAGTTAGAATTTTATAAGGCTCATCTTTCAAAAAAAAATTTTTCAAAATGGGATTTGTTACAATTTCACTCAAACCAATTCCTGAAAGTCAAATTTAATATAATGCCATACCTAAGGCACAACAAATTTATTCAATTTTTCTAAGCAAAATTTATTCTTTTCAATAACTAATTAATCGATATTGGCTTGTTTTGTATTTTTATTTATGCATATTTAGATATTTATATTTTCTAGTTAATCAAAGATTTAATTGAAAAAAATCCAAATTAAAATATAGTGTATATATATTTTAAAATAATAAAAAATAAAAATGGGTTAAATGTCATGAAAAGAATTTATAAATTTTATTTAGTCCACAAAGTTTTCTACTATCAATTTCAAGACAATAGTTACGGGACATATTTTGGCAATTAAATTAAATTAAAGTAAGCTTAAAACTAATCCACTAAAAGAATACTTTGAAAAGTTTGCCACCTTTTCTCACTGCTTGCTCTTTCAACGTACGCGTATCAAGTGTCAAATGTGCATGAAAAACATGAAGACAAGACATATTGATAGAGATTGGCAAGGTCTAATACTTTGTATTTGTATTTGAAAATTTTGTTGGGAGAAAGGAATTTATAGATTTCGATGTATTTTACGAATTTCATAATGGTTTTACGGATTCACTACTACAAAATATACTTTTTATGCCCTATTTTTAACCCAATTGGCGCCCTTTTTACGGGGGGCGCCTATGTGAAGGGCGTAGAAAGTTCAGCCTTACGACGCCCTATATTAAGTAAGGTGCCGTAGGCTAGACCTACGGCACCCTATATTGGAAAAAAGGGCGCCGTAGGGGTCACCCTACGGCACCCTATATTGGAAAAAAGGGCACCGTAGGGGCCAACCTAGGGCGCCTTAGGGTGACCCCTACGGCACCCTTATTGCAAAAAAGGGCGCCGTAGATGTATTTTTTTTAAAAAAAATCCTTCTGTTCTGCGATGCTCTTCAACCGCGAAGCACTTCGACAATGAAACGAGATGTGAAGCTCTTTGACAACGCGAGACATAAAGCAAAGACAAGAGATCAATTAAAAAACAAGAAACGAGACGCGAAGTGATCACTAACAAGCGATCGAAAGCCGAAGAGCGAAGTGATCACTAACCATCGAAAACTAACCATTTCTGCAAAGTAAAGCGAAGTGACCAGAAGTGACCGAATAGTGATGTGAAGTGATCACTAAGCCATTTCTGCAGATTCAAAACAAACAGATCTAGAGTAAGCACAGTGATAAAAAACAGAACCAGCACATTCAAAAAAACTAGCGGGTTTGCTTAAAACAAACATAGATCCGACATTAAGAACCAAAACGACTACAGATCCGAGTAGATCCGGCATCAAGAACCAAAACAACTACAGATCCGAGTAGATCCGGCATCAAGAACCAAAACAACTACAGATCCGAGATTACTTACTGGTCTAGATTGATGGAGGAGTTTGGAGGAGAAGCAGTGTCGAGATTACTATCACACACTCCTCTAGCTCTCCTTCATTCCTTCTCCTTCAACCTCACCCTTCACGAGCTCACCCAGGAAGTGAAGAAAAGAGGCTGGAGAGAGGGTGAACGCAAGTCCAGGCAAGCGAGAGGGAGGGAGTAAGTGGATGTTGGGGGAATTTAAAGGGCGCCATAGGGCATGGTGAAAGGGCGTCGTAGGTCGTTTGGTATTTTGACCATATCTCCTAAAATACAACTCCGATTGATGTGAAACCAATTTCATATGAAACTCGACTCAAACTGCGTTTCATAGACACCAAGATAAGCATAAAATGATTTCAAATGAAATAAATATGAATTTCTAAACTTGGTGGTCAAAACTGAACACATCATGTCTGACCTGTGCTTATTGAATCTATCATAACTTTCTTTACATACATTATTTGGAACTTATTCTTCTGTCATATGAAATTAGATATTCAGGGCTTTCCATTGATATATTATATGCATGATTTGGAGATGAATTGAGAAAGCTATGGGCGTTGCAAGTGGAAGCATATGCTAAACCCTACGGCGCCCTTTTCTTGAGAAAGGGCGCCGTAGGTCCCACTATGGTGCCCTTTTCCAATAAAAGGGCGCCATAGGGGTGCACTAAATAATTTGGAATTTAAAGGGCGCCCCTATGGCGCCCTTTCATGGTGAAAGGGTGTCGTAGGTCGTTTGGTATTTTGACCATATCTCCTAAAATACAACTCCGATTGATGTGAAACCAATTTCATATGAAACTAGACTCAAACTGAGTTTCATAGACACTAAGATAAGCATAAAATGATTTCAAATGAAATAAATATGAATTTCTAAACTTGGTGGTCAAAACTGAACGCATCATGTCTGACCTGTGCTTATTGAATCTATCATAACTTTCTTTACATACATTATTTGGAACTTATTCTTCTGTCATATGAAAGTAGACATTCAGGGCTTTCCATTGATATGTTATATGCATGATTTGGAGTTGAATTGAGAAAGCTATGGACGTTGCAAGTGAAGCATATGCTGAACCTTACGGCGCCCTTTTCTTGAGAAAGGGCGCCGTAAGTCCCCACTACGGTGCCCTTTTCCAATAAAAGGGCGCCATAGGGGTGCCCTAAATAATTTGGAATTTAAAGGGTGCCCCTATGGCGCCCTTTCATGGTGAAAGGGCGTCGTAGGTCGTTTGGTATTTTGATCATATCTTCTAAAATACAACTCCGATTGATGTGAAACCAATTTCATATGAAACTAGACTCAAAATGCGTTTCATAGACACCAAGATAAGCATAAAATGATTTCAAATGAAATAAATATGAATTTCTAAACTTGGTGGTCAAAACTGAACGCATCATGTCTGACATGTGCTTATT
>JANTPZ010029686.1:0-11383 GCA_025593235.1 Vachellia pachyceras
AATGAATTCTCCTATGCCATAGTTGTGGTTGGAGAGCATCCTTATGCTGAAATGGAAGGTGATAGCAAGAATCTAACAATCCCCTATCCTGGCCCCGAGACCATTACAAATGTTTGTGGAGTTATAAAATGTGTGGTTGTCATAATCTCTGGTCGCCCTGTTGTTATTGAACCATACATTGCTTTAACGGATGCTCTTGTTGCGGCTTGGCTTCCTGGAAGTGAGGGCCAGGGTGTGGCTGATGTTTTATTTGGTGACTATGGTTTCACAGGAAAGCTTCCACGAACATGGTTCAAAACTGTTGATCAACTACCCATGAATGTTGGAGATCCTCACTACGATCCCCTCTTCCCGTTTGGGTTTGGCCTTTGTACCAAACCTACTGAGAAATCTTTGCAATCCTCACTATAATCCCCTCTCCCCATTGTCAAAGTAGTCCTAGTCAGTACAGTTTGAGGGACCAAGGCAGTCGTGGTAGTCATATCTAGTTATACTTTGTTACGGAAGATAGTTAAACAGGCATACGTTCGTGTGTGTGTGTGTGTGTACAGACCCTGTGTATTACATCATCAATAATACTTCTCATCATTCACTTGTCTTGTACTTCTGGACAAGATTGATATTAAACTTCTGATCGAGGGAAAAGTCATTCACAAAAAGGGGTATAAATAAGAAAGCTTATGAAGTTGTGAATGCTAATTTATGCGGTCGAAGTGCCAAAATGTACACATAGTTAAACACTTGATAGTTAACCTTTCCAACTAATTAATAGTAACAGTGATCATTGCTGTCAAATTTATTTTCATTTTGACACGTACTAATGTGATGAGAGTGAAGAGGAATTTTGTTAGAAATGTACCGCTTAATCCTTAACAGAAAAGCGCCTACTTGGAAGTGTTTGACCAGATCTTTTAAAATCGTTCTGATTCAATCAATTCATCAAAATCCAAAAATAGTAGTCATCCAGTTAAATATGTCTTTAATTAATTTTTTTAATGTTTACCCGTATTCAACAAGGTTGTGAAGGTGAGAGAAGTGAAGTATTAATTACTTTCAGTGACTTGCACAAAGCGTTACTCTAGAGATGAGTACTATACGTAGAGATGTGCTCATTTTTGAAAATGGATAAAGAGTAAGTCAAATTCGGTGGCAAAACAAATTTTGTTATTCATGGCTCTCAATTCCTATTCTTATTCAATGAGAATGCGCTTGTTTAAGGAGCCCGTTAGGGGATGAAAATGAATTTTGGGCTGTTGGGCAAAATGGATTCATGTTTGAAAGGTCCGTTTCAAAACTTCATTCTCCCCCAAACGGCTCTTCTGGCTAAACGCTGGCTCATTCCTTCTTCGCTTTCTCGTCAAGCAGCTTGAGATGCTAATAGCAATAAGGGGAGGGAAATAAAATCTGGATGACAAAGCAATGAACAAAACGGCTGGAATCTAGAATGCAAAACAGCAATGGACGAAGCTTGGGTCTGTGGAATGAGCGATGGCGAGGATGTGAGGTCTGGAGTATTACAGCAGCGATGGGCGATGCTAGTGGTCGTACGGTGATGGACGAAACTAGGTGAATGGCGCGACGGCTAGGCTCGGGAGTAGCTGCGCAATTGATGAAGTTTTGAGTTAGGTCCTGTGAAGAGCTAAGCCTCTCCTTTTCAGCCGCACCATCTCTCACAAGTTGTTGCTCCTCTCGTCTCAAGCAATTCTTCTGCCCCTCTCCCTGCCGCCTCGTCCAAATATCGGAGGTTAGGAAGATCCGAGAGGAGGGCATTGTTGATGGAGTTATTGTAAAGGATGAGGGTAGTGAGGTTGGTGAGATTACAGAGAATGGAAGCGGGGAATGGGCTAGCGATATTGGAGCTCGAGAGGTTAAGATCAGTGACGGAGGTGTTGGTGAGGTCGCAGGTAACGCCGGACCAAGAGCACGGGTGGGCGTCCGCATCGTTTCAGGAGAAGAGGGAAGAGTCAGCGTCATTCATGGAGAGCTTGAATTTGTAGAGGGAGAGACTGTCGTGGTTGAGAGGGACGACAGTGGGAGGAGCAAAGAGAAAACAGAGCAGCAAGAAGAAGAAGAGGGAAAGCATTGTGGCAAAAGCAAAGAGAATGAAGGAATAGAGTAATCATTCAGGGATGAATTTATCAGCAGACGAGGGGAGAGAGAGAGAGAGGAGAGAGAGGGTTTTTTCAAAAAGTCATTTTGGTCAACGGTTTATCCAAATGTAACTTCATTTTTATCAACGGTCTATCCAAACATAAATTTTATTCATTCTTCCAAAACTCATTTTCGAAAGCCATTTCTCCTAACGGTCGTTCTCCTAACGGGCTCCCCAAACAAACATAATATCTTGTCCCAAACGTCATTTGTCAAACAATATTTAATAAGACATCGCTCAATTACTTGAGACTAGCAACAGCAACAAAAATACACTTTTATTGTCATTCAAATATATTAATAGGCTATATATTTTCTCCCTGAATTGTGTAACATTTTTTATTTGCACAGCTAGGGACTGTGAGAGGACACTTTGACCTGTTGGTTGAATTATAAATTTGAGATGGGAAAGACCTCCTCAATATCCTCGAAAAATGACCTCTTGAAAGCTTCCATATGGAGTACCTGCAAACAAATGGAGGCGATGACGCCATCATCATCAGCACTGTTGAGAAGAAAAGCCTTGCCTTCGGAATCCATGAAGCCCTGACCAAAATAAACGGGTTTTCCCCACCCGAAATTAGCCTCGCCATATGAGAAGTTCATCCAACTAACCACAAACAGATTCGGATTCTCCCTAAATTCTCCTTCATCCCCACATACAGTCCTCGCAGGGTAGTGAAAAGTGTACCTCATCAACTTCATCTCTCTCCCCCTCTCAATATAATCGAGAGCAATCCTCCCATACTCATCTGTTAGCCTCTCTAGGGCTCCCTTCACATTCCTCAACGCATAACTCAGAGGCTTATGCATGAGCTCGTGAAACGAACAGGTTGATGTAACAGTTGGAAAAGCTACGTTCTCTGCATACTTACCAGCAAGTGGCTGTTTCAGAATTCAGACGGTTTCTACGGTTGGCCAGCGTCGACAACCTCGTTGGCTGGTCGTCGTTGCCGGCATAACGTGCATTGCTGACGCACCTCCATACGTGCCCGACGATCACCTCGAAACTACTGTAAGGTCGTTTATCAAGTGGAGCAAAGTTGCCGGCTTTCTTCTTCAGTTTGTTGACTTTGTCTTTCGTGAGCTTCAAAACGACACGGCCATCTTATTAGTTTCACCTTCTAATATTTCTAACCGACCTGCCCAAAGTGGGTGTGGCTAAAACTTGGAACGGTCAAAACGTGGCGTCTTATCCAGCTTGCATAAATCTAGCACTGTTCAATCGTTGAATGGCATTTCAGCTGAACCTAGAAGCCCTCCTTTCGCTAACATAGCCCATGAGTTGATGAACCGCATGGCAGCGGTTCCATCAACCACGGCGCGACACATGGCCACCCTGACGGTGAGACCGCCGCATGAAAATCTGGTGAGCTGCACCGCCAGCAGGGGAACTTGTTCGATGGGACAATCACAATCGATGTCTGGCATGAGTAGTTGAACGATCTGGGCAGGCACAAAGTCACCCAGATCATCCAAGGTAGATTTACAATAGGCTTGATAGAAGTGAGCTCCCCTGGCGTTGCAATGGACCTCCCATCGAGCGCCTCAGGCGGACGACCAGGACAATCTGCCGGCAAGGGTATAGTACGGAACCAAGCTTGGCTGAGAGAAGTGAGGAGAATGTGATGGGGTTGATGAAGAGGTTGACGATGAGGAAGATTGGACCTGTAAACGTAGAGGAGAGGTGCGTGAGTGTGAAGCTTGAATTGTTCGCATAAGGAGGAAGGTAAGGTGAGAGAAGGTGTGGGCGAAGAAGAAAGGACAGTGTGAGACGAGAGAATGGTAACCATGGAGGCAGTACCTGCTTGGCCTAATGAAGAGAGTGTGTGTGGGATGGTTTGTAGGTATAAAGGTGGAGATCGGTGAGGTGTTTATGAGAATGTCAAGATGGTTAAGGACTTAGGGTTCATGTTTGTTAGTAGGGAAGCCTGTAAGATTGAAACTAGGTTCGTAGGGTTCAATGAATGGTACCTTATCATTTGAGAATTGGGATGATGAATAATCATGTGTTCTTCAACCAAGTCGGCGTCCTCTAATTCCATTTGGTTGATTTATTATCTTATTAGTTACTCGTGGTGGGGAAGAAATGGTTTATTACATCCAGGCATGGAGACACAGATCAAAGGATGTAAACACGATCAGACAATCAAATTTACAACAAGCCAAAGGATTGGATCAAAGTTAAATCTGAAGGGAAAGATGGAAACGGTACCGGTCACTGATGGCAGGAACTGGATAACTATGGACGCAGATAAGCGAAGAGCAACTCGCTGGAGAAAACAGAGAATCCAGAATCTGGAAGATTTGCAGGATGGATGAGTCGGTGTTGGGTTTCGTGGGATTCATTGAACTTCGATTTGACTCGTTACAGACTTACAGTGTGGTGTGAGGTGGAGCAAGCAGAATACCTGAGGATGTGACATTCATATGACTTTGATTGAAATTTGAATAATGATCAACAAAAACTCTCTCAACCGGTGAGACGGTTCGCTTGGAATTTCCGCGTCGTGAGAGGTGGCATGCCACTTCTTTCACCGCACGACGGGGAGACAGAAGCTTATTTTGGTCTGGAAAAATTACTTTAAAGTTCTGCCATATGCATTAATTATTCTAAGATCCTAAGAGGTTGTTAATTGTAGCTGCTTCACTTATCAATAATGCTCCTCGACTTGTTATTAACAACCTCTTAAGACCTTAGAGTAATTAATTCACTATCGCGATACCTAAATGCAATTCTCCATTTTTTCTTTCTTACTCTGTTGGTACATTATTTGCCATCTTTTTACTTAATTTGATTAGATTAAAAATAAAAATTTTGGTATTAAAAAACCACATCGGTGGATCAGTTAAATCAGTGGATTGTATCAAGTTAACTCGAAGTCAAACAGATCATATATTAATAATACAATTTCAAAAAAAATTGTTGAACCAAAAAGTAAATTACTTATGGTGGGGAAAAATGTACTGAGACACTCTGACTTGACAAATGAGAGCAGCATTCTCTGAGGTTGGAGCCTGTGACTCAAGTCAAGCAAAGGTATTAGTAGGGTTGTTTGTCATTCTGTTTGAAAAAATCAAAAACCTGTTTAACAATATTTTTCTGTAAAATGAGATAATTTGTTCAACGTATTTATATCGACTTACTCAAAAGCATTTTTCCACCACATTCCCATACGAGCCAAGTGAAGCATCTCATTCCTACCCCCTCATCACCCTTGAACATTGTTTATTGTTATTTAATATTTAAACGAAGCGCTTGAAATGTATGGCAGAAGGTGAATCTAAAGCAAATAGCAATGGATTTTTAGACAAAGCGAAGATCCATCCTTCAAACACATATCTTCTCCATCTCCCCACTCCTGCGAGGAGAGGCGACAACAACAGCAGGCAAGGGGAGCAGAGTGAGGCTGACGGCAACAGCAGGAGATGACAATAGTGGAGTGAGGTGACATCAAAAACAGGCGAGAAGAGGCTACAACAACAACAACACGGGTGGCGAGGAGGAGGAGGAAGGAGGGCCACATCCTAACAGCAAGACGCGAGAGTTAAGCTTCAAGTTTTTATTTTAACTATTAAAACAACGTAGTGTAATGTCATTGCTGATGAAAACAATAACCCCATCAACCCACCCAAACTAATAGGTCGACCGGTTTAATCGGGTTCAACAATCGGATCGATTCACTGGTTTCTAATACCAACCCGCCAGTCCAATGCTTTGTTTCTGTAATTTGTTTAATTTTGTTAAGAAAATGATGTCATCGGAAACAAACAGGCTGACTTGATTTTTATTTCCAAAAAAGGCGCTTGTTTGGTTTCTCTTCCTAAAACTTAGCTTTTACCCAAGTACTCACATTTTTCAGAAAAGCTATTTTGGATACAAAACCTCGGTTTGAAACCTAGATTTTGAAAAAGTTATTTTCTTGTCAAATCACACCTTCGCTACTAATAAATTTCCTCTTTTCTACTTTTTCTTTCTTTCTTTCTCTTTCCTCTTTCTAATCTACTTTTTGCTTCAAACTCTAATACGAAAAATCAAAGACAGAGAAAAATCCAAGACAGAGAGAAAGGAATGGAAAAGACTGCTTCATTAATCTTCATGTGCTGTTTATATACACGTAGGACACGTTATTTACATGCATGACTCACGTGTTCGGGTACATCTGGTTACAACTAAATAATGTAACTAAGGAACTGATAACAACTCGTTTTAACAACTTAACCACCCAACTGACATGCTAACTGCTTCATTGAACTGATCTTGGACTGAGTGGCTGTTACCCCCCGCAAGCTGGCGAGTATATATATTAATTAATCCAAACTTAGACAACAACAAGTGAAATGGCTGAGGATTCAAAGGTTTTGTAAAAATGTCTGCAAGTTGACTACTGCTGCGAACTGGTAGAAGGTGGATGAGTCCAGCTTGAACTTTGTCGCGCACGAGGTGATAGTTTAATTCAATGTGTTTAGTACGCTCATGAAAAATAGGATTGGAAGCAATGTGGATGGCGGATTGGTTGTCATAGTAGATCATGACTGGAAGTTTATGTGCGATCTTCAAATCCGTTAGAAGGTATAAGAGCCATTGCACTTCACATGTTACTGCACTTAGAGCTCGGTACTCCGCTTCACAGGAAGAACACGGCACCGTTGTTTATTTCTTTGACTGCCAGCAAATTAAAGCATCACCAAGGAAGACACAAAAACCAGTTAAAGAGCGTCAGGGTATCTGGGCAACCAGCCCAGTTAGAGTCACTAAACGCCTTAAGGGTGAAGTTGGAATTAGAAGGGAAAAAGAGACCCTTCCTAGGGCAACGCTTGATATAGCGAAGCACTCAAAGAGCAGCTTGGTAATGAGCTATGGTTGGTGCTCGGGTAAACTGACAAAGTTGTTGAACAGAGTATGACAAGTCTGGTCGAGTGGTAGTAAGGTATAAAAGACGGCCAACAAGTCTTCTGTATCGAGGCACGTCAGTGAATGCAGTCCCATAGTCTTTGGACAGACGAGTTGATTTGTCCATGGGAGTGCTGACATCTTTGCATGCTAAAATATCCAGCGTCAGCGAGAATATCCAGGGCGAACTTACGCTGATTGAAATTGATTCCAGATGATGAGCGATCGACTTCCAGGCCTAGGAAGTATTGAAGGGAGCCAAGGTCCTTGATTTTAAAGGCATCATCAAGGAATTTCTTGATGCGAGTGATCTCATATGGATCATTCCCGGCTAGGATGATATCATCAACGTATACTAAAAGGGCTGTGAAGGAGTTTCCATTGCTGCGAACAAATAAGGAATAATCTGACTTGGACTGAGTGTAGCCAGATGAAGTAGTGCAGCAGAGAGCTTGGAAAACCATTGTCGAGAGGCCTGCTTCAAGCCATAAAGCGATTTTCATAATTTGCACACCTGATGGGAAGATGGAGATGAGAAACCAGGAGGGAGGTGCATATAAATTTCTTCATTAAGATCTCCGTGTAAGAAAGCGTTGTTGATGTCCAGTTGCTCAAGACGCCAATTAAGAGCTGAGGCAAGTGCAAGCAGGAGACGAACAGTGGTCATCTTGGCCACGGGAGAGAAAGTATTGAAGAATTCAACCCCTTCTGTTTGTGTGTATCCCTTGGCGACCAGGCGAGCTTTGTAACGTTCTATAGTACCATCAACACGAAACTTTGTCCTAAAAACCCATTTGCATCCAATGGCACGCTTGCCTGGTGGTAAGTCAGTCAATGTCCATGTATGATTTTTCTCTAGAGCTGTAATTTCATTTGTCATAGCTTGCTGCCACTCAAGAAAGTTGATAGCTTCTTTATATGATTTGGGGTCAGTAGGGATAGAAATAGATAGGATAAAATTCTTATAGGAGGGAGACATATAGTTGTATGAAAGAACAGATGAAATAGGATACTTACAGCTTGAAGGCATGGAAATTGATGTAGCTGAAGTGAGCAGGGAACAGTGGTAGTCACACAAATATGAAGGTTGCTTATGCTCTCTGGCAGTCCTTCGAGGAAATGCAGGTGGTGTAGTGGGAATAGGCTGACAAGATGAAAGTGGAGAATGAGAACCGGTATTAGGAGAACGATTGATAGGGACAGAGTGAGTGGGCAGAGGTTCATTTAGAGGAGGAAGAGGCTGAGGCATGGGCAACAAATCACTGAAAATTGTTGAGGGTTGTTGGCTGCTAAGGGGAAATATTGATTCATAGAATATTACATGTCTTGAGATAAAAATTTGGTTAGTATGTAAATCGAGGAGAGTGTAACCTTTAGTGCCTAATTTGAAACCAAGAAAGATGCATTTGCGAGCCCGTGAGTCAAATTTGGATCTGTTATGTGTTGAAGTGCATGTATAGCAAAGTGAGCCAAAAACCTTTAAAATGGTGTAATCTGGGAAATGGTTGTTAAGTAATTGGAAGGGGATTTGTTGTGTAAAAGGGGAGTGGGCAGGCGATTAATTAAGTAAACCGCATGCTGGACAGCATAAGTCCAGTAAATGAGTGGCAATCGAGATTGAAATATCAAAGCTCGTGCAATGTTCAGGATGTGCTGGTGTTTGCGCTCAACGACACTATTTTGTTGTGGAGTTTCAATGCATGAAGTTTGATGCAAGATTCCTTTGGAAAGATAGAAAGATTGCATTTGAAATTCTGCTCCATTGTTTGTGTGTATGGTTTTTACAAATGAATTATGTTGTGTTTCAAGAAAAATGATTAATTGCTGTAAAGAAGCACGAGCATCCGATTTATTTTTAAGAAAGCAAATCCAAATATGTCTAGTGAAGTCATCTACAACAGTAAGAAAGTATTTATGACCAGTTGTGGATGAAATTGCATATGGTCCCCAAATATTTGCATGCAAAAGTGCTAAGGGCTAACTTGTAGATGTAATACTGATAGGGAAAGGAAGCTTGCGTTGTTTGGCGAAATGGCATGAATCACAGCCAGGGACATGAGATTTATGTGGAATGAAAGGGAATTGATGATGAAGGATATCCAAAATAGCAGATGAAGTGTGACCAAGTCGATAGTGCCAAAGAGGAAACTGTGAGGTATGTGTGACAGCAGAGTTGACATAAGCACCATGAGAATCGTGACTTGGCAATTTGTAAAGACCTTGATTCACTTCAGCTATACCAATCGTTGTCCATGTCTTCAAGTCCTGTATTAGGCACTGAGAAGAGTAAAAAAATGAGACAACAATTAATTTGGAGGGTCATTTGAGTGATGGAAATGATGTTGAAACTAAACTGAGGTAGATAGAGAACGTTGGACAGGTGTATATGAGGAGTAATGGCAACTGTACCTGATATGGTGGCAATGATAGTTGATTTGTTAGGAAGGTATACTCGTATAGGAGAGATTGAAGAATAAGATTGGAAAAAGGAGAGAGAACAGCAAACATGTGCAGTGGCACCACTATCAATGATCCAAGATACTGAGGAATTAAATGACAGAATGGTTAACTTACCTTGGTTGTTTGGTGTAGGCATGAGAGTGAGAGAGGAAATTTGATTAATATGTTGATCATGAGTTGGTGAATTTTGAGAAGGAGAGGGAGTGACAGCAGCAGATCGTAGTAGAGCTAACAGATTTTTGTATTGATCCTGACTGAGTGAGCATGATTCATTGGAAGAAACATGTTTTGAGGGCAAAGTAGGCACTGATGGTTCAGTAGTGGTGACATTGTTTATGGAAGCACCATTGTTCTTGAACTTGAATCCAGGTGGATATCCATGCTTCTTGTAGCATGTGTCAGCAGTGTGTCAAGGCTTTCCACAGTAAGTGCAAACTTTATGCTTCATGGAAGAATGAGAATGGGAAGATGAAGAGGGAGTCCATTTGGAACTTGTGCGAGTGAGACAAATTGAATTGTCCATTGCCCCGTTGAATTCGCGTTCTTGCTGAATAATGAGAGCAAAAGCCTTGTTCACAGTAGGGAGAGGATCCATTAGCATTATCTGGGAGCGAACTGTGGCATATCGTTCATTGAGGCCCTTGAGAAACCGAATGACGTAGTCCTGCTGTATGTAATCTTTGGCATTACAAGAATAGACTGGAATAGGGCGAAAATTGATGAGTTCGTCCCAAATGATTTTCATGTTGGTGAAGTAGTCCGATACAGGCAGATAGCCTTGCTTGAGTTGATATAATTCTTCATGGATTTCAGCAATTCGAAACACATCACCATGGCTGAAACGATCTCTCAGGTCGCTCCAGATATCAGCTGCTTTATTAATCCATATGATGCTTTGAGCAATGGAAGGAGATAAGGAACGGTGAATCCAGGTTATCACCATATTGTTACACCGTTCCCATGCAGAGTGTAAGGGATCAGTTGTGGCTGGTGCAGGCAAGGATCCATCCACAAATTGAAACTTATTTTTGCTTATCAATGCCATGGTCATAGCTCGCGCCTAATGATGATAATTGGAACCAGTGAGTGCAGGTGAAACCGGAACTATGGATGGATTTTCATTTGGATGGAGGTAGAAACAACTTGTTGGATCTTGCGATTTGTCTGCTGTATGAGATGTAGTGACTTCAGAATTGGCCATGAAGACGACAGGGTGTAGGCAGGAGAGGAGTCTTCTGTGATTATGAAAGATAAGGGATAAGGAGAATGAGGATTACAGAGTTGAGGTGAAAGGAAGAGCGTTGTGCTCTAATACCATAATACGAAAAATCAAAGACAGAGAAAAATCCAAGACATAGAGAAAGGAAAGGAAAAGACTGCTTCATTAATCTTCATGTGCTGTTTATATACACGTAGGACACGTTATTTACATGCATGACTCACATGTTCGGGTACAGCTGGTTACAACTGAATAATGTAACTAAAGAACTGATAACAACTCGTTTTAACAACTTAACCACCCAATTGACATGCTAACTGCTTCGTTGAACTGATTTTGGATTGAGTGGCTGTTAAACTCCGTAAAAGTCAATAACTTCCTAAACACAATATTTTAAAACCTAGATTTTACTTTGAAATCTGTAAAAGTTATTTTCTAAACCCTCAATTTTACCTCAAAACTATCAAAAAGACTTCCAAATCACGAAATCACAAGAGTGGTGGGGAGGGAATTGTTAGAACTAGAAGTTAGAAGAAAGCGTTGTTCAGTTGTTGAAGCTGCGGCGTGATGGACGGAAGTTTGTTGGCAACACTCTTGTGGTAAATTGGTAAATAAACTTGCGTGAAGTGATGGTCACTGCTATTTGTAACATTTAATTT
>JANTPZ010029687.1:0-18080 GCA_025593235.1 Vachellia pachyceras
ATGTTTCGCAAACGGCCGTTTGGAGGAGAATGCATTCCTCGAACGGACGAGCCAAACATGATTCCATTTTGGGCAACTCCCCAAAATGGATTTTCAGCTCCTAACGGCCTCTCCAAACGTAGCCATCGACTTTTTGGTAACGACTTGTCAAGGCTTCTAAAGTGACCAACAAACCACCCCAAGAAAAATGGCAAAGCTTATTTGCGGGATGTACAGAGAAAATAACTTCAGGAATTAAAAAAATTACCAAGAGCAAGAAGAACAAGAACAACTAAAAATAACACAAATGATAACAATCAAATCTTTCGAAAAAAGAAGTGCCCTTTTTGAACAGATAATGATGCTGAAAGATGGGTCAAGTGCAGTAGACATATCGGCATTGATTAATTCCTTGATTCGATACATAAGGTAGCCAACTCTGTCATGGTCGACAGGGATGCCAGAGATGGTACCGTAGATTTAGGGTCGATATTTGAGATCGAAAATAGAGCAATTGGAATGGAGATCTATAACCACCACTAAGCAAGGTTGCCGCAGGCTTGTTGCGTTCTTGTTGGCACCATCATCAACGATGGGTTATGAGCAATATTGGGAAGAGGTCGACACCTATTGAGCGTCAATTATATTGAGAGTATGGAGCATGGTGAGGGATTTCTCTAGCTAGCAACCCATGTAGTGGTTGCAAAAGAATATCTTTAAATTTACACGAAGCTTCATTATCTGATTTGGTCAATGATCTTGGCTCCAAACAGCAATTTGCAGAAGCTGGTTGGGGGGGGGGGGCTCTGACAAGGAGGACAAGGTGAAAAGAAACCGAAGCTTTTGGAAGACGAGGTACACGTCAATATAAGTAAAAAAATAATGATCAAAGTTTCTAAAAGTAGGATGGAATTGCTACATTTTTAATACTTGCAGTCCAAATTTGAGTAAGAAAAAACTTTAGGGGTTACTTTGATTATAAAATTGAATCTTAACCCAATAAATAATGACAGAGTAAGTAACCCTATTTGAACTAGCTAGACCTAATTTTGACTGTTCACATTTTAGATATTTCATTTAATTACCTAATTAATTAATATCTAAATAATGATGATAATCCAATTAATTAATATCTAAGTGGTGGTGGTGGTTGTGGTGATGAAATATCTTACAGTCTGTCCTCAAGAATTTGTTGATAACTAGGAAATAATAGAATTATCAACCCCGTAATTAGATTTTGAAAAAAAAAATCCTGTAACTATAGACTTAGCAACACTTAATTAGCATATGGACTTCGTCAACTCTTTCTTGCATTTATATTTGATTTTTAAACAAATTATAATCTCGTGTGATGGCAACGTAATTAATTAAATAAAAAACCATGTGAAACAAATATATATTTAATGTATTTTTATAATAATTTTTAATTTATAATTACAATATTTCTCTCACATATATACTCAGGTTGTTTGAAATGGTTGACTACAATCACACCTCTCTAACGAATTCCCCCTTTTCTAAAAAAATTATATCCATGGTTTGACTATCATATAATTTAAGCACAACATGCACCTTCTTCACTATTTATTTTTTTCGCTAACACTTTAAATCATTCATTTTTATTTGTCCTTAACACCTTATATGCATTGGATTTAATTATGATCACCACCACAGAAATTTGTGAACGTGCCTTGAGTTTTAGCAGTCGTCCTGATACATATATATTTGTGCATATACGACAGAGGAGGAAGCAATTTCATCTGTGCGAGCGGTGGTGCGCCGGAGACGATCACCGGAAGGGTGAGACGTCAGAGTCTGATATCATCTTTCTAATCCATGGCGACATTTGCCCCTCGCCATAATCTGTGTCGTGCTGTGTAAAATAACACGATCTTGTCCCCTACTGATGTTGCAGAATATATATTTGTCCGTTTAATTTTTAAATTATTTTCACATGTTTTAACACGGAAATAAGCTAGCATGATGAGTTCCTATACAGAGAAGGAAAGAAGCACAGAGAGAAGCTAGTCACGTCAAGTGGACAGAAGAGAAGGAAAAATGTTAAGTGTATATTTCTGTTCATGACACGTATGTATATAGAAAGAGGTGCCATGCAACATGGACAGCTGGCAAGCGAACTTAGCTAACAAACATAACTAGCTAACAGACTTGGTTGTTAGAGAACCAATTCGGTTGAACTGATTACAACAAACTCATTGCTAACAAACTAAACTCTACCAGTTATGAAACGTATGCCAGTAAATTACAGCAAACTAAATTATATATGTTACCCCACCTCAAGCTGGAGAGTGCAGATTAAGTAATCCCAGCTTAGACCTAAGTTTGGAAAAAGGTGCTGGATCTAACGCCTTGGTGAAAATGTCTGCAATCTGATTGTGGGAACGGATGGGCAGCAGTTGAAGAACCTTGGATTTGAGCTTCTCTTGGATCTAAGCTTCGTGCGTTCGTGGAAAGTAGGATTAGCTGCAATGTATCGAGCTGATTGGTAATCACAATACATAACAAATGGTCTTGGATGCAAAACCTGCAAGTCGTGTAACAAGTAGAGCAGCCACTGAATCTCACATGTCAAGGAAGCCAAGGCACGGTACTCAGTTTCTGAGGAAGGCTTAGAGACAGTGTGTTGCTTTTTGGATTTCCAGGAGATCAAGGAGTGGCTCAAGAAGACACAATAACCTGTGACCGAGCGTCTTGTGTCTAAGGACCCTGCCCAGTCAGAATCACTGAAGCCTTTCAAGGTGAAATCAGAAGCTGCTGGAAGAAAGATGCCCTGGCCTGGTGAAGACTTCAAGTAGCGAAGAACACGATGGGTAGCCTGTAGGTGGATATCAGTGGGACGGTGCATGAATTGACTAAGTTGTTGCACCGCAAATGAAATGTCAGGGCGAGTGTTAGTCAAATAGATAAGTCTCCCAACAAAGGTGCAATATGAGGAACCATCAAGAAGTGGGTTACCAAGATCTTGAGAAAGCTTGGCTTGGCGATGCATTAGTGTTTTGAAGGGCTTGCTGTCTAAGAAACCAAAGTCACGAAAGATATCCAAGGTGAATTTGCGTTGATGAACTGTAATACCCTGCTTGGAATGTGCGACCTCAAGGCCAAGAATGAACCTCAAGCTGCCAAGATCCTTGATTTTGATAGTTGAGTCAAGAAGTGACTTAACCCGTTGAATTTCTTCAAGATTAGAACTTGTAAGGAGAATGTCATCGACATAGACCAGTAAAGCAGTGAAAGAAACCCCATGACAACGTGTAAATAATGAGTAATCTACTTTGGAATGCACATAACCATAAGAGATCAATGATGTGGATAACTTGGAATGCCACTGTCAGCTGACCTGCTTAAGGCCATATAAGGATTTATGCAACCTGCAAACCAGATTAAGAGATGAAGAGGGAAAGGCAGGTGGGATTGCCATGTAGACTTCTTCATCAAGGTCACCATGAAGAAATGCATTGTTGACATCAAGTTGTTGGAGGTGCCAATTTCGTGCGGATGCTAAGGACAGTAGTAAGCGTACAATGGTCAATTTAGCCACAGGAGAAAAAGGTATCCAGGTAGTCAACTCCTTCGGTTTGTGTGTTTCCCTTTGCCACAAGTCTAGCTTTGGCACATTCAAGGGTACCATCAGCACAATATTTGTTTTGATAGACCCATTTGCATCCGATAACAGGTTTCCCAAAAGGTAAGGGAGTGAGGGACCATGTATTGTTCTACTCAAGGGCGGATAGTTCAGCAGCCATAGCCTTACGCCTGATATCATGTTTCACAGCTTAGTGATAGGTCTTAGGTTCAAAATGAGAGGTAATGGACAAGCTAAAGCTTCTTTAAGAAGAAGAAAGACGATTGTATGAAAGAACATATCTCAAGGAATGAGGAGAGGTGCACTTACCAGTGAAGGGTGATGGTTCAGCTGTGGAGAGCAAGGCATGGTGATAGTCCTTAAAATGTGGTGGGAGATGACGTTGCCTAGTAGATCTGCGTGTCATTGAGACAAGTTGAGGGGCAGAAGAGGTTGTGGGATGTACAGTAGAAGGGATGGGACGAAAATCCAAAGGAGGAGTGTCCTGAGGTAGAGAGATTGAAGGACAAATATTAGTAGAGAGGCTGATAGATTGGAAATAAGCTAGCGTGATGAGTTCCTAGACAGGCAGGAAGTACAGAGAAGGAAAGAAGCACAGAGAGAAGCTAGTCACATGAAGTGGATAGAAGAGAAGGAAAAATGTTAAGTGTATATTTCTGTTCATGATACGTATGTGCATATATAGAAAGTGGTGCCATGCAACTTGGACAACTGGCAAGCAAACTTAGCTAACAAACATAACTAGCTAACAGATTTGGTTGTTAGAGAACTAATTCGGTTGAATTGATTACAACGAACTCATTGCTAACAAACTAAACTCTACCAGTTATGAAACGTATGCCAGTAAACAACAGCAAACTAAATTATATGATCTGTTATGTTTAACATAAACCAAATAAAAACTTAAACCTTATTAATTTTATTTTGAAACTATACAAAAGTTTAACTTTATCCCTTTTTAATATCTAGTATAATACGAAAGCAAAATCAATACATAATAAATTAAAGATAAAATTGTACATTCATATAAAAAATTAATGAGGTGACTTATAAATATGATCAAATAAAACCTTATTTCATACTTTATAATTATGACTAAAAGAATATGATAATAATGACAATATTGTTAATGCTTTTTTTTTTTGGGTACATTGTGAGTGAGAATTTTATTTTTCTTTCGTTCTTGCATAACATTTTCCAGTCCTGTTAATTAATTTTTTGGATTCGTGATTTATGTTTTCAAATCCCCTAGTTCGTACCTTGACAACTTAAGTGCATCGTTGTGTGTACTGGTTGGTGAGACAAGTTATCTAAACAAGTAACATTATTATTTACAAAATTTAATTAACTTATTTTAAGTGATTTTATAGTGTTCGAGATAAATTTATAAAAAGAAATTTATCTCAATTTTTATGAAAGTGCTTTTAAGATTCCTAAACAAGCACGTAAATATATATAATAACATGACTTATCTAAAATTTATTATTTATCCATCTCATTTTGATCTCAACTAACTTTTGCATGTTAAGTTATTATATTAATAAAATCATAAATAATATGACTAATGATGTGTGGGCCTTATGGACCCATTTGAAAAATCGTTGGTAAAATAACTTTTGACCATAATGCATTTTGGAAAATAACTTTTTTTTTTCAAAACGCATTTTGACATAATGTATTTATATTTGGATAAACATTGGATTGAGAATGTATTTTTGTGTAACGACACAAAAGGCTCCTTATGCAAGATGAAGCTTTTTGCTCAAATGAATTTGGTAGAAAGACGTTCCCAAACACACCAGGCTACATGCTATCGAACTTTTGAGCTCAAAGTGCATTTTAGATCTCTGAAAGGAGTTGCCAAACAAGCATTTTAACATTTTTGGGTGATAGGTATAGGGAAGCTCTGCTAGAGCATATGCATGAAAAATTTTCTTAAGAGAAGAAAATGGATAGAAATTTTTGTTTCTATGTTTTTTTTTTGTGAAGGGGCTAGGCCCATATTATACAACTAAACAATGACGCAGGAAGCTAACTCCTGCCATGTCCTCTTCTACCAGCGCACAAACACCTTCAGGGATCGTCTGCCATATGATCTTCTGTTCATTTTGCTCAATACTCATCCTCGCGAGTTTGTCCGCGCATTGATTCCCTTCGCGATACGTATGGCGGACCTCCACTTGCCATTCATCCTGCATCAATTCTCTGAGCTTCAAACTAATTAGGTAACATCCTTTCAACTCCTTATAAGTGTTAATTTCCTTTACCAGCTGCTCCGCATCTGTCTCAACTATTACATTCTGTAAGCCCATCTCCCATGCTAATTGCAACCCCTCTACAATCCCCCAAGCTTCTATCATCCTCACGTTGCAGGGACCTAACTTTCGAGAGAAGCCGCTCAGCTATTCCCCCTCGTCACCTCTAATTACTCCTCCACATCCCGCGATTCCCGACCTCAGCACGGCTCCATCAGTGTTAATTTTACACCATCCCTTATCTGGCTTATGCCAACTTATCATTTGGGCCTTAGCAGCTCCCTGTTGGTCTAGCTTGTTATCCCACCCCTGTTCATATTGCGTTAGGCACTGTTGAATCTACTTTTCTCCTGCGTGCAGGCGTTCAAAGCCCAGTTCATGTAAATGCAAATTCCTCCACTTCCATATAAACCAGCATGTTATCGTGAATTTTTCAGGCCACCCAGACTCCTTCGTCATCTTCGCCTTCTGTAACATATTCCATTTCAGCCAATTCATCAAGTTTAGCTTGAAAAAAGTTTCTAGTGTTTTGAGATTCATAATCCTTTGCCAGACAACTGCTACCAGGGGGCAATCCCTCATGGCGTGAATTGTATCCTCCTGTACCTGTTGGCATACAGGGCAGATGTCCGTGTTGCCTCCCCATTTGCTTGTCCTTTCTTTTGTTGCTATTCTATCATGCACCAATAACCATATGAATGTTCGATTCCTTTCTGGTACTCTTAACTTCCATATTGCCTCCCATAGTTTATTTGACGTTCTCCCTACTCCCCCTTTCATCCATTGATATGCCGAAGCTGTGGAGAAATCACCATTAGCTGAAAGTCTCCATTTGGCTTGGTCAAGTACCCCATCCCGAATTGGCAGTAACATACTCAGAATATTATTCCTAATATTCTCTGGAATATTGCTCTCACTTACTGATAGGTCCCATTCCCCATACTTGTTGCTAGCTCCCTCATTTTTATGTTCCTCTCTATTCTTTCCTCACCTAGAGCATATGCACTCTGCAATACCTCCTATTTTCCCCCTATTTCCTCATATTAGATTACTTTAGAACCACTATTGGGCTTTGGATAACTCAAATTGGCCTTTTTAGTGAACTTGAAATTTTTTCTTTTTCTTTAAAAACAATGTTACTGTTCACTGGCCCATTTTCCAGATTTCTGGCCCAACTTTGAAAAATCATAATTAATTCTAGAAAAATCGAAACTGAGTGGTTCCAATTTCTAAATTTAGCTTATTAAGTGATCTATAGGGAAAAAAATACTCACATGTTCCAGTTCTTGCCCATTTGAATCAGTTTATTCCGAAAACGTGCATTGCTCCAATGGTCAACTTCCAATTTTCCAGTTTTTACCTTAAACTTTGGAAAATCATATCTCTCAAAATACAAATTCGTTTTTCAGGGCCTTTGGAACCCCTTAACTTGTAAATCACTTTTTCTTAAAATTCATCAAAACTTCTTTTTGGTTCCTTAATCCACCTCTAACATGCATGATTATTCCCTTACCATTCTTTGTTAGTTTTAGTCCATTTTCATGCATGCATCATCACACATCCACATATTACTTTGTGTAGAGGTTTAAGGTTACAACCACATCAACAACTTCAAGAGAGTTAGCAACTCATACATTTACACAAAATCATGCAAGCAAGGAGTAACTTCTTCATGCATCAATAATCTTTTCCGTACCCTTGCTTGAGCTTCCACCTACATGGTTAGTTGGTGGGGAATGAGATTTGGGAATCCCAATAGCAAAACTACATAATCACAACATTGGCTCCGTTTGGTAAAGTGGTGGAGAAGTATTTTTACCATTTATGAGGTAAATGTGTGAAGGAGATTATCTTGTTTTGTGAAAAACACTGTTGAACGTGCTTTTGGGGTGTTGAGAAGCTTTCCCAAACACCCCCATTGTGAATGTGCATACATAACTTTGATGCATGTGTATGAACATATAAGCATGTGACACATCAAACTACACTTTATCAAGCATATGGCCATAGCATAAAAGTCACATTTCATACACAAACCATGCACTTTAATCATCATAAAAGTTCGTGTAACATTCACAACTCATTTTCATAAACATAAGAGGAGATTATATAGTCTTGCTACCTTTACTTTGCTTTCCTTTTCCCAACTTCCAAAGTGTTCTTGGATCTTTTTCAAAGATGCTCTTGGAGATCTTAAAACCCTAAAAATCATGGCATAACATTCATATAAACATGTCATCATCAAGATGCAACAAAACTTGTAAAAACGCACAAAACCCCCTTTTTAGTTTTCTAAGAGTCCTACAAATTCAAGATGTGGTTTTTATGGCCCTTAAGGCTTCTAAAATCCATCTCTTAGTTTTGCCCTACACAAAACATCATTTTAAAACCAATGGAACCATCAAAATACTCAAAAACTCATTCCTTCTATTTTTTTTCCTTGCTTGGCCGAAAATCAGCAAAAATGGGCAAAGGAGTTTTTCAACTTTGTTTATATAACCATGTGTTTTCTTGCTTCCAAAACCCCTTTTCATGACATTGATCTACTTAAATGCATCTCCTTTTATGCCAAAAGAAATTTGGGCAGCACCTCCCCATAATATTGAGCTTCCCATAATTTTTTACAACAACTCAAGCAACCAACAACATAGCTTTTACTACTCAAAAAACAACTTGCAACCATTTACCACCTTTAAAACCTTCTCTTTTCCATTTTAAACTCTTGAAATCCTAGCCATCATATTTCCAAAAGAGAGGCTCATTCAAGGAACAACTCAAGAGAAATGTAGTAGAAGGTTGCTAGCTTGAGAAAAGATGAAGATTTGAGAGCTTGAATGGTTACCTTGTGTGTGCTAGCTCTCTTTTTCTCCTTGGAAGCATGAAGATGGTGTTTTTGGCTAGAGAGAAGGGAGAGAATTTCAGGCCTAAGAGAGAGAGGGAGAGCCACGGTTTTGGGAGGGAGGAAATAAAGAGTTTAGCTTAATTAGAATGCTCTTGAAATATTGTGTGGTGTTAATTGAAACTTGGGGACCAAGTTGGATAATACTTGGAGGAGAGAGTGCCACTTGCCCTTGGCCCATTGCTTGCTGAAAACGTGTTTTTCAGACTTCCCTTGCTGGTCTGGTTGGGCTAACTGGGCCTCTGCCCGACCAGTTACTTGATCCGGTGGCACGCATTTCTGTAAAGTAACCTTTACACGGGTAACTATCTTTTTACTTTTATGGGGACTTTCTCTCTCATGTGGCACCATTCCCTAGGCCTCCTTACCTAGGTGGCATCATGTCCTAGCCCAAAGCATCTCCGGGTTTTCCTCGTAACTCGTCAGGATTCCTCGATTTGCGTGCAACACCGTAAAACATACTTCTGGCGGCCAATTTGACTTAAGAAGATGGAAAAATTCTATATTTTTCCCTGACACTCCAGCCCTTTTCCGTTCCTCAAAATTCTTCCCGAATTTTCCGTAATTAATTTTCTAAGAAAATCCTTTTTCTGTGCTTTTGGGCACTGTTGTTCTCCGTACTTTGAATCTGCCTGCACTGGATACTGGGTAATAATTTTATTAAATATTTTATGACCCAACTAAACTTTTCTCAGTTCGGGTCTCTGGCATTTGAGGACTCCTGCTACCTTGAATAATTATTTCTCAGTCTTTTAGTCCTCTAAAAATCCTTAATTACGAAAATGTCATTACTCTTTATACTTTCCACATATTTACCAAAATGCCACTAGTTTCCTTATCTTTCTCATATTTACCAAAATGCCTTCACTTTTTCTTAATTCCAACCTTACCCTTGGTGACTTTGACATTTTTGGTCAACTTTGACTTTTGGGTTGACTTTGACTTTTTGGTCAACTTTGACTTTTTGGTTGACTTTTGACCAAATTACCAAAATGTCCTTATTATTTGATGACATTTTGCGTCCTAGGCCTTTTTAATCAAAATGACCATTTTACCGTTATCATTTAGGCCAAATGACCATTTTGCCCTTGGGTCATTCTTACTTGGAATTCTCAAGGCTAGGGACTTAGTCGATCATCCTCTTTCTTATTTAGGCATTTTCCTTTCTATTTTTTTCTATGGGTCTTAAACCCTTTCGTAATTTATTGGTTTGGCATTTGCTTCCATTCACGAAATTTGGGATATTACATTTCCTTCCCCCTTAAAATAAATTTCGTCCTCGAAATTTACACTTTCGAGTTAAATGACTTTAAACTCTTTGCTCTTATCTTCTATTCCGTTTCCCCACATAACTTTCTCTGGTATACTAGCTCTTGCTAGATCATTTTTAACTGGGAAACAGGAAATGCCTAACACATTTAACTCGTCCTTGGGGGGTAAGGCCAACGATGATAACTATTATCTTTAACTTTTATGCACTCGGCACATCTCTTTAGCTGAGCCTCTTAACCTTGAAGACTGACCTGACCTTCATTATTGGAGATATCTTTCAAAGATATATGATCTCCACCCTTAGCTTTAATGGTCGTCTTCTCTTATTGGCATTGCTGATTTACTTATTAGTCACATCTCTATTGGCTTTATCTTCTTAACCTTCAATTGCTGTTTAGAATCATGCCAATTTCTTCCTTTGCTAGAATTTATTGACCTCTAATAATTGACCATTCATTTCAAAGATAAAATTTATGAGGTAAATCTTATTTGCTACCTCACATTCATTGGCCATCTCCTTTAGTTAGCCTTACTATTTGCTAACTTTGACTATATGATACTTTCTGCATCTATGCCCTTAACCCACTCTTTAGTCTTTTTCTTTCATTACTAGGTGAGTTCATTCAATCAAAAGGGCTTTTCTCTTTTTCTTTATTTTCTTCATACTCATAGACTCACAATAGGCTTTGGAGAGATATAACATTCTTTACTGAACTTTAGCATTCCGAATTTTAGCACTCCAGTAGGGAATTTTTTAGACCTCTTACTTCCCTTAGCTCTTCAGTGCTTTCATCGTTCAGAGAAACTTTTAGTTTACGGTCTAAATCTCTCATCATTTGACTAGCCTCATGATTATCTACTCGCGTTTATGCTGAAGGCCTTAAGTTCCAATCTTTGAAACTTTCTAACATTCTTTGCTTCTTTGATTCATCGTGATCTTTAGCTGGCCTGATTGTAACTCATTCAGGACTTAAAGCTCTACTCTGTACTTAACTTTCTTTAATTTCCCTTTTTGGGGATTGGAATAAGTTCACTCTAATTGACAGCTGGCTTATCTAAGGAAATAGTCAAGGGTACTCTCTCTGTATTAGCTATCCATCATGAGGACATTTTCTTATCTTGAGCCCATTCCTGGTCATCTCATTCTCATGTTCTAAGAACAGAATCATGCTTCTGACTCCGAGCCTCTTCATAAGCTCCTTTATTGAGGTCCATTATGACCTTATGTGCATCAGCGCCCTTCTGTAGGTTTAGTCCCAGACCCTTGCCTTATAACATTACTAAGGGAGTCATTCTTACTCTTTAGAAACCTTAGACCATGGAACATGGGTTAAGAATAAGTTATCTATCCTCAATAATAACTAGACTGATAATTCCCCAAGACTAACCATAGAAACCAACGTTTTATGAGATCTTGCTTATTCCTTTTTTTTGTTGCTCTAGCACTTTTCTAGAACTTATCTTTTCTTTCATGCCTCTTAGCTCATCCTTCTCAGGCCACATCTCTGTTTTCTATGCTACTTGAATTCTCAGACATTTATTCATTCCTTTTAGCTAATTTCTTTAATGTCTGCTCCATGCCGATCTACTATATCTCAGGATTCATCAATCCTTAGTACATCTTTAATCTTTATTAATACATTGCAGAGAAAGAGGATTATCATTCTGCTCTTCTCATTAGCTCATATGCTACCCAAACCTTTTTAGGGAAGTCTGTCCTTGACTGTCATTAGCTCATTCTTTCTCTCTTCATATTGGGAATGGTTTACTCCATATGCCTTACTGTTACTCTTTTCTTTCTTGTGGGATAATATAGGAAGCACACAATGGTTCCCATTGGAGTCCTATTTATTCTTGTCTATCAAGAATTTGCTTTTCTTCCTGTCTCTCAGGAAGTAGCTTGCCTTGTGCTAGGGCAATTAGTCTCACGTACCTCTGTCTATCAGGGTTTGCCTTTATTCCTATCTATCAGGAAGTGGCTCGCCTAACTGCGGCGTTCTCAATCATCATACGCCTAACTGCGGGGACTTTAATCATTATACGCCTAACTGCGGCGTTGGCATATGAAAAATCACCATTCCAAACTTTAAAGAGACACTTTTTGGCTATATCATTCTCTGATATGCTTTCCGTTGGGTATTTCCTCTTCTCATACTGAAGCAACATACTTTGTCCTAATTAGGGAACCTTTTCTATCTTTCTGGTTCATTTAGCAGTGGCAGTATATATCTCATTTCTTGCTTTTATTCTTGGCTTGAGGGTCACACCTTTCTATGATGCCTAAAAACATAGTGAAATATCACTGGTTTAAATAGCATCTATAAACTTTGTATTACTTGCCTTTACTATTCTGAGGTGTGTCATATCACTTCTTTCTCATCATCTATATCGTTATGATACGCTACCTTACTTTCCTTCCGGTAGCCCCTAAGATTCCTTGGCCAATCAACTCATGGTCATTTCAGCTTTGCAATTTATTCTCATAGGAATCTTTTATCATGTGAAGATTTAAGCCTATATACTAGCAGATAGTTCATTACGAAGTATCCTCGACTCCTCTGCTAGTACTATGCCTTTATTGCTGTTAAACTTGGGCTGGTTTACATTGGGACATCTGTTGTGGTTACCAAAATTGCTGCTGCTATTACGGTGTCTATCATAGTCCATCTGGCTTACTCGTAGTTATCATACGACCTTTCAGCAGCTCCAGTACTTTTGGTACTGTCTACTTTCTAATTTCTTTAGAAAATTAACCACAACTTATTCAACATCTGCCCAACTCATCATCATACTTAGCTGTCATAAAATATGGCCCAAAACAGCACTTTTGTATCATAACTATGTTTCAACTACTTATACCTTATGCCTCTATTTACTTCTGGCATTAGAATCACTAGACAGGATTTCATCATAGACTTTATCCCGTCTCCTGCTTCTATAACTCATGTTAACCTCTAAATGATTCTGATGTATGGATCTTTGTTCCTGATAGCATATTTTGTCTAGTACACAATCCTATCCTAGCTCACTGATAGCTTAGGATGCATAACAATCTCAAAGGTTACTGGACTATCAAATATTATTTCCTTAAACATCTCTTCCATCTCAATCTCAGAGGTAAGATTTACTCTCATCTATTATCCTTTGTCTCAAGCAGGCTCTTTCTGCAACAAGTTTAATACTTTCCAATCTTATAGATTCTATACCAGCTTCTGTTCTTTCATCATCATCATAGCCACCTGCGCTATCCTTTTGCTCAATGCATCGGCAACTACATTTGCTTTTACCCGGATAACACTTTATCTGGTAGTCATAGTCTTTGAGCAATTCCATCCATCGTCTCTGTCTCAAGTTCAACTCTTTCTGATCTTGTAAATACTTGAGACTCTTAGGTCACAATACAGCTTGATAGTTGCTCCATATAAATAATGCCTCCATATATTTAGAGCGTAAACTATCGTTGCTAGCTCTAAATCATTTGTGGGGTAATTCTCTTCATGTGGCTTTAACTGCCAAGAGGCATAAGCTACTACTCTCCCATGTTGCATTAATACACATCCCAGTCTGTGCTTGCTAGCATCACCATAGACCACATAAGGTTCCTTTAGATCAGGGATTATCAATACAGGGGCCGAGGTTAGCTTCCTTTTTAACTCTTGAAAATTAGCCTCGCATTTCTCATCCCACGCAACAGATTGGTTCTTTCCTGTGAGCTTAGTCAGCGGTAAGGCAATCCTAGAAAAGTTTTGTATAAAACATTAGTAATAACCCGCTAGGCCCAAAAAGCTCTTGACTTCGGTTACAATCCTAGGTAGATTCCATCTCAGTACTGCCTCTACTTGGGCGTAGTCTACTGCGACTCCTTCCTGAGAGATCAGGTACCCTAGGAAGTTCACTTTTGTTACTATCCTAGGCCGATTCTATCTCAGTACTGCCTTTACTTTGGCGTAGTCCACAGCAACTCCTTCCTGAGAGATCAAATGCCCTAAGACTCTAATAACCAACCATCACACTTACTGAGCTTAGCGTATAAATATTTTTCTTTTAAAATCATTAAATAAATTCTCAGATGCCTTTCATGTTCCTCTAAAGATTGGGAGTACACTCAGATATCATCCATGAAGACTACGACAAACTGATCCAGGTATTGCCGAAAAAATACGATTCATATAATCCATGAAAACTGCAGGGGCATTCGTTAATCCAAACGGCATCACTAAGAACTTATAATATCCGTATCCCATCCGGAAAGCCATCTTGGTAACATCTTCAGCTTTATATTCCATTATCATCTATCTACCTCTTGCTCTAGTTAATAAATAGCCAGCTGGGCTTTTATTTCTAAGGGCAGCTCATCACCTTGAAAATATTTTTAGGTAGCGTATTCCACTTTTCTGCGACTTAGATGTCCAGGGTTCCTTTTTAATATGAATGGGTTATATTTACTAAATTTACTAACCCGATACTAAACATCATCTCTTTTATCTTGCCCTCACTGGAGCTGAAGGGGATATTAGAATCTGCTGACCTTGGTTGAAGAACATTATGGTTCTTGTCAACTAAGGCTACCGCTACTGCTGCCTGTATAGTATATTCTCTATTTTCTATCCTTTCTTACCCTTCACGTACCTGGTTCTCTTAGTTGTTCCATTAATCTTTACTGTTCATTTAACCTTAGCAGAATCTCTTGCACTGGGTCGTTTTGTTTATTCTAACCCCTGATGTGCCTCTATACCACGTGTTCTGCGCTTTCTTACCATCTTGATTTCTCAATTCTTTAAAATGAACAGCTATATTAATATCATAACTTATCTTCCGCGCTCGCCGTTATACTATTCAGTCGTCAGGGAACTTCTCGTTTATAAGGACTTTTAACTTTTCTAGACATACTTCTAGAAATCAGGAATGGGGAATTCTATAACCCTGATTCCCATATCTCCATAGCTCTTTATTTGGAATGGTCGCCATCAAAGCCCAAGACCATTCGTTGTTCCCTGCTGCATCTTCTGCTAGCTAATCAAGCTCAAAGGCCCCTCTGGCCCTTTTCTATTTGAGCTAAATCACATCTTCGTCCTTAAAGAGAAGTATAGTTTTGGAATTCGTGGGTCTTCGATTCCCAGATACGCCCTATCAAATTCATGGGAACTGGATTTCCCATAAACTATCTCTTTTGGACGGACTTTATAATCTAAACTTAATTCTCAGGTTGCCTCTACATCTCGCTTGAATCTCAAGATGATACCACGGTATTGGATCCTAATCCAAATGGAGTATATTCAGGATTCTCTTCCTGTTTCTGGATCCTTTTCTATTACTGATATGATTAGCCTCTCTGGCTTAATCATAAAAGATTCTTTCAATGGCTGTCTCAGCCATACTTTGCATCTTCGTCTCTTCTTTATTAGGAGTTCTTTCTCCTGTACCGGTATCTCTTCCGGCTTATTGGCTTTCGAATGCTCTAAATACAAGCTTGTCTCTAGAATGCGTGTGACTTCTGTGCTATTATGTCTCATGCTTAACTACTCATATTCATGCATCCAAAGCATAAATAAATCAACATATGTTCAAGAACAGTCACAAATTCAACAAGCACTTGACATATTTCAATCTGATAAGCACTTATTAACAATGCATAACAAGCATAAGTCGCCAAAAAAAAATCTTTACTATGGGCCCTTAAGTCAAAACCTTGGGCTCTGATACCATCAAGTGTAACACCTCATATTTTCCCCCTATTTTCTCATATTAGATCATTTTAGAACCATTATTGGGCTTTGGATAACTCAAATTGGCCTTTTTAGTGAACTTGAAAATTTTTCTTTTTCTTTAAAAATGTTGTTACTGTTCACTGGCCCATTTTTCAGATTTCTGGCCCAATTTTGAAAAATCATAATTAATTCTAGAAAAATAGAAACTGAGTGGTTCCAATTTCTAAATTTAGCTTATTAAGTGATCTATAGGGTAAAAATACTCACATGTTCCAGTTCTTGCCCATTTGAATCAGTTTATTCCGAAAATGTGCACTGCTTCAATGGTCAACTTCCAGTTTTTCAGTTTTTACCTTAAACTTTGGAAAATATATGTCTCAAAATACACATCCAAATTTTGCAAACTTTATATCATTTTAAAGCTCAGGATGTGTAGTTCTGACTGGAAAGTTTCAACTCATTTGGAGCTCGTTTGGTAATTTTAATTTTCACATGAAACAGATTCGTTTTTCAGGGCCTTTGGAACCCCTTAACTTGTAAATCACTTTTTCTTAAAATTCATCAAAACTTCTTTTTGGTTCCTTAATCCACCTCTAACATGCATGATTATTGCCTTACCATTCCTTGTTAGTTTTAGTCCATCTTCATGCATGCATCATCACACATCCACATATTACTTTGTGTAGAGGTTTAAGGTTACAACCACAACAACAACTTCAAGAGAGTTAGCAACTCATACATTTACACAAAATCATGCAAGCAAGGAGCAACTTCTTCATGCATCAATAATATTTTCCGTACCCTTGCTTGATCTTCCACCTACATGGTTAGTTGGTGGGGAATGAGATTTGGGAATCCCAATAGCAAAACTACATAATCAAAACATTGTGAATGTGCATACATAACTTTGATGCATGTGTTTGATTATATAAGCATGTGACACATCAAACTACACTTTATCAAGCATATGGCCATAGCATAAAAGTCACATTTCATACACAAACCATGCACTTTAATCATCATAAAAGTTCATGTAACATTCACAACTCATTTTCATAAACATAAGAGGAGATTAGTAGTCTTGCTGCCTTTACTTTGCTTTCCTTTTCCCAACTTCCAAAGTGTTCTTGGGACATCCATTTTGGGAGATCAAAAGGCTTAACAATCTCCCCCTCGTAAATAAAAATATATATAAAATCAGCTCACACTTGTATTCTAATGATCTCCCCCTCAAGTGTGAGTCATATAAACATGCCTTTCTTATTTGGTCCATTTCACTTGAAAGTCTTTTATAACTTCCATACAATTTTGGATTTCAATCCAATTAAGATATCATATTTAGAATTTGGGTAAACTAAAATTCTAATACAGATTTATGGACCATAATTTTCATCATCACTTCTTTTTTCACCCATAAACCAAAAAGTTATATTAGTTCTTCAGGAACTAAACTAGTTCTTCATGAAATATATATCAATTTTGTAGCAGATAGTTCTTCAGGAACTAACATGTATTGTTATATAACAATATAAATTTCATGGTTATTTATGGTTTCATAACCAACCAATTCAACCTTTTCCAATAGATTGATATGTATTTTTCTATATGACTTCTGGTCATATTGCAACTTGTATAATAATTTTGATGCCATTAGAAGGCACAACTTTCAATTATCAATCTGGTCAATATAATGTGATCATGATCATTATTGTCTCATATATTTTTCAATAGTACATCATCACTTCCTTCAAGCATTGGTCTTCTGCACCAAAGATAAAATCTTTAAAAGCTACCAAACTTTGATGTTTGAACATTAAGCCTTCAGGGCTTTGATATTTGTAGCATTTTGATTATTCAAATGGCACAATTATTCTTGCCATTTACTAGTACCAACAGCGTTCTTCCGTAAAAGAACTATTATAATAGTGATGTGACTTCAGGTCATTCAATCACAATTACACAAATATCCTATATATAATAATATAAATTATATATAGATGGACATATATCAATAATATAAATAAATATAAATGAAGCAATAAATAAGTATAGATGTAACAATGTGAATGAATATAAATAACAAAAAGATGGAAAATAATAAACGATGACAACAATAATAGTAAATAACATAAAGTTACCAATAAAATAATATATATTAGTTATAGTGCTATGAGCATAATAATAATGGCATGATAAGAAGTAACATAATCAAAATGAATAATGAAAAATGAAATATAAATAAAGACGAAAAGTAAAAGATAATGAAAATGTAAATTATAAAAACAATAAATAACAGTAAATAAATAATATAAATAAATGAAATGTAAATAAAATGAAACAACTTAATATATAAATGTAAATAG
>JANTPZ010029688.1:0-10968 GCA_025593235.1 Vachellia pachyceras
GCTCTTATAACCTCCAGATTTGAAAGTTTTCCCAACTCAACAGGAAGAACTCCACTAAGATTGTTATCGAAAATATCAAGGTTCTTCAAACTAACACAATCACCAAGTTCTTTGGGGATTTCCCCAGAAAGCTGGTTAGAGTTCAAGCTCAAATTTTGGAGGTTTTTTAGCTTGCCGATGCTTGAAGGAATAGTACCGGCAAGATTATTTGAGCTAAGATCAATGGTTATAAGCTCAGGGCAGTCTCCAATATCAGGGGAGATCAACCCAGAAAGATTAGACCCGGAAATGACAAGTTTCTGAAGAAAGGGAAAAGCAGAAATGCTGGGAGGAAAATGAAGCGCTAACTTAGTTGCTTGGATGTTTATCTCCGTGACGAAGTTTTGTGAAGAGCACTTGATGGAAGACCAATTACAGGGCTTGGGGCTTGAAAGGTTCCAATCGGAGAAAGACGTAAAAGGAACAGAGGAGGAGGAGGAGGAGGAGGAGGTGTGGAGCCATGAAAGTAGAACTTGAGCCTTATTGTTTGAGGACGACGAAAGATGAGGAAGAAGAAGGAAGAGAAGGTTGAAGAAGGGAAGATGAAGAAGCGAGAAAGATTGCCGCCTTGGCATCTGGTTGTGATTGTTGTGGTTGCCCAAGAACCGCCTCGGCCATGGCATTGCCTCAAAAACTCCAAGCCCCAAGCACTACGCTTGGCCTTGCATTGCCTCCCCCACTCGCGCGCGCACACAGTCTGAAGGAGCTAGTATTTATTAATATTATACTTGCTTTGAGGAAAAGTAACCAAGTGAGAGCAAGAGGACAAGAGGTTTTTAATATGATAAGTTGATAACCCCTCGAAGAAAGCAAAGAGTAGGAGACGAGATTGTTAAAATGTCTTGAGAATAAACTATGCAGGGAGTCTGAGACCACTACCACCTCCTCCTCAGCCTCGGGGTTCTGTTTTCTGATATATATATATATGTGTGTGTGTGTATCTGAAGCCAAGTAGTAGAGTATGAAAGGCTTGATTTATAGAAATGGGTAGATATCACATGTGGCGTTGCATTGTTTTCCTCAACCTAGTGAGTAGGGCAACATGGGGTGTGTTGTATTTATATGAGTTTAGTGTCGTGGATAAGCGAGCTGCACCTTTATTTTGAAGCAGGGCAGCTGTTGCTGCATTGCCTTTCTGCCATTTTCAAGGTTGCATTCAAAGCAGATTCCCTCCCGGCTCCTTTTCAACATCATTACATTGTTAATCAGCGTCTGGCATCCCAGCTGCATGCAACTTGTTAATTCATTTGCTTCAACTCCAACATTACACACTCATATCTGATTAGTGTGTATGTATGAGTGTGTGTATTAATGGAATCAATCAAGAGTTAAACATTAAGATGCGCGCATGCATATAGCTCTTAATTGCTTCCTTGGCATTTGTAATGGAATCCACGTTTAACCACTCTTTGAGAAGTGAATGTGTATGATACTGTTACGAAACACGCAGAAGAGAGGGCCCATGCAAGTGAGGCCCATGCCAAAGAGGAAAGAGGTGGGGAAAGGCGTCGTAGCAAACGTGAGAGGCGAGCCACGTGGAAACTTAGAGAATAAAAGCAGTTACGGAGGGCTTTAGAGGGGGCATGCTTTTGGTGGAAATCTCTCCTCTATTCTGATTGCTCTGTATTCCTTCTGGACCTTTGTCGTTTTCTCTCTTTCTGTATCGATCATCTTCTGACAATTCTGTTTTCCTTTATTACGTTAGTGAATATCGGACTGCTGTAATCATTGTTATACCGAGAGGACAAATTGAATATAGCAGCAGCATTATATTGCATTCACGATTGTTATTGTCATTCATATCATTTGGTGCTTTCGTTGAGAGACGGAAATGGCACACTCGACAAGATTCAAGGACCTACAAGCGGACTTCAAGCAATTGAATGAACAAGTGAAGCAGAAGAACACTACCACGGAGGAAAGATTGATAAAGATAGAAAACATTCTTGACGAGAAGCTGATGAAGATCGAACACAACGCCAACTCGAGACTAGATAGGATTGAAGCTGCCATCGAAACCTTAATCCGAGCTCCAAACAACCGCTTGGAGAAAATGGAACTCGCCATCATTGAACTGAGCAAAGATCGCCGTGAACAGCACGATGCTCTCACACGCTTGACCCAACTGGTAACGATCGGGGCAACGAATGAAGGGAAAGAATCACATGACAGAGGAGGCCCTCACCAACCACAGTTTACCAAACAGGTAAAGATCGACTTCCCTAAGTTTGATGGAACTGATCCAACCAACTGGATATTTCGTGCAGAACAATATTTCGACTATTATGAGACTCCCAATCCCCACCAAGTGGTATTGGCCGCAATCAATATGGAGGGCGACGTAGTGCCGTGGTTCCAAATGCTCAGAAAAGCCCAAACCATTTATGACTGGGCCTCGTTGACTAGGGCGATCGAGATGGAATATGGACCCTCACCATTGGAGCAACCTAGAGGAAAGCTATTCAAGCTGACCCAAATAAGCAGCGTGGAAGAATATTGCCGACAGTTTATGGCCCTGGCAAATAGAACGGAAGGCATATCAGACGAAGCGAGGATTGATTGTTTCACAAGTGGCCTGAAACCCGAGGTGAAGAGAGAAGTGGTATCAAGACACCCTAGCAATATACAAAGAGCAGTGGAACTGGCAAGGCTATACAACGTGGTAGACTCGACCCCAAGCTTCTCACGATCAAGAACCTTCAACACCCCAGCTGGCACGGGCTCGAGGACGATAAGCAACCCGATAACAACAGGATCAAAACCAAGATTACCTCCCTTATTAGCAACACCAAGATGAAACCCCTAAACCCTGTTAAGAAGATAACACCTGCTGAGATGATGATTCGAAGGGAAAAAGGCTTGTGTTATACCTGTGATGCAAAATTCACACCCATACATAAATGTCCAAACAGACAATACATGTTGATCGAATGTCAAGAGGATGAAGGGAATGAAGAGAGGGTAGATGACAACAACGAGGCCAAGGAAAACACAGAACAGGAGGAGCTGACAGTACATCATCTGTCACTGCACGCTTACCTTGGGTCTCCGGGGAAGGCAACGATACGATTTTTTGGAAGAATTGGGGGAACGCAGGTGCAAATACTATTAGATGGGGGAAGCTCTGACAGCTTCATACACCCCCGAATTGCAAGGCACCTACACCTGCCTATTGAACTTGCCAACAATGTCCGAGTGATGGTGGGAGATGGCAATGCGATGAAGGGGGAAGGCAAGGTGCGCAGAATCACCGTACAGATCCAGGGGCATGATATACAATTTCCAGCTTACGTCTTGCCGGTGGCTGGATCTGATATTGTTCTCGGGGCCTTATGGCTAGCGACACTAGGGCCTCACGTCGCCAACTACACAATTGGGGAGTCATATATCAAATTTATTAACCAGGGCAGCTTCATCACACTATGTGGCACAAATCAGGTCCACATCACCTCTGCCGAGTACCGCCAATTACAGAGACTAGTGAACACCAAAGCCATATCAGAGTGTTATATGTTGCAAGCAGAGGAAATGGAGCTAGCAGAGCCGAGAGAAGACGATTCCATACCAGAAGAACTTCGACCTATCATTCACAAGCATGACCAAGTTTTTGAGAAACCCCACGGGTTACCCCCTGTGAGGCAACACGAGCATAAAATCATATTGAAAGAGGGAGCAGGTCCTGTGAAGGTGCGTCCATACCGATATCCCTTATGTCAGAAGGGTGAGATAGGGAGAATGGTGAATGAGTTGCTAAGTGAGGGGTTGATCCAACCCAGTACGAGTCCCTTCTCGGCGCCAGTAATACTAGTTAAAAAGAAAGATGGGATATGGCGGTTTTGCGTCGACTATAGAGCTCTGAATGCCGTGACTATCAAGGACTCTTTTCCCATGCCAGCTGTTGATGAGTTATTAGACGAGTTGGGAGGTTCACGATTCTACACTAAGCTTGACCTGCGCTCAGGCTATCATCAGATACGAATGTGTACAGAGGACAGAGCAAAGACGGCATTTAGGACACATCAGGGGCTATATGAGTGGCTAGTGATGCCCTTCGGCCTCTCAAATGCTCCAGCCACATTCCAATCCCTCATGAACACTGTTTTCAAGCCATTCCTAAGCAGGTTTGTATTAATATTTTTTGATGATATTTTAATTTACAGTGATTCATGGAGTCAACACCTTGAGCACGTCGACGTGGTGTTAGAAGTAATGAAGAAACACCAGATGTTTGCAAAGATGTCCAAGTGCTCATTTGGAAAGACACAGGTTGAATACCCGGGTCATATTATCTCGGCACAAGGAGTGGCGATGGATCCTGTGAAGGTTACAGCGGTGAAGCAGTGGCCCAGCCCCAAAAATGTCAAACAATTACATGGGTTTCTGGGTTTATCTGGGTACTACCGTCGCTTTGTCAAGAATTATGCCCATGTTGCACAACCTCTGACCAAACTACTGCAGAAAGATGGTTTTGCATGGACGAGAGAAGCACAAACCGCATTTGAGGAGCTCAAAACGGTACTGACCCAGGCTCCCATTTTGGCTTTACCAGATTTTTCTAAAGTGTTTATAGTGGAGACCGACGCGTCAGGGTGGGGCATAGGTGCAGTGTTAAGTCAAGACAAACATCCGATTGCCTACTTCTCAAAACAGATATCAGCACGTATGCAAGCTCAGTCTGCTATGTACGGGAATTATATGCAATCACACAGGCTGTTGCTAAGTTTTGCCATTATCTCATCGGTCACCATTTCATAATTAGGACGGATCAAGAGAGTCTCAAACATTTGAAGGGGCAGGTTATCCAAACACCCGAGCAAGAAACTTATTTACCCAAATTGATGGGGTACGACTTTTCCATCGAGTACAAGCCAGGGAAAACGAATTTGGTGGCAGATGCGCTGTCTAGAGTGTCGTGTATGGCCTTGATGAGCATTCAATCTACCTTAGTAGAAGAGATTCAACGTGCAACAAAAGAATCACGGACCTTGCAAGGGTTCATCGCTCGTTATGAGGGTAACCCTGAAGCTATGAACGAATATAGGGTAAAGGACAATTTAATATGGTGGAAGGGGAGGATTGTAATACCAGAGGATGACCCAGAACTGATAGAGAAGGTGCTGTTGGAGTTCCATGCGTCGATGATTGCGGGACATGCAGCGGGTTGCCTCTTTGTTCCATTGGCCAAAGATGAGAGAAGACATCAAACTCTTCGTGAAGCGCTGCTTGGTATGTCAACAAGCCAAATATTCACAAACCCACCCAGCTGGCTTATTAGCCCCACTACCAGTGCCCAAAGACATTTGGGAAGACATAGCAATGGATTTCATAGTGTCCTTACCTGCTGTCCGTGGTTATTCAGTCATCTTCGTCATCATCGACCGTTTGTCGAAGTATGCTCACTTCGTTCCTCTAAAAACATCGTTTGACAGCTTACAGGTGGCCCAGGCTTTTGTTCAGAATGTGGTGAAGTTACATGGGTTCCCCAAGTCAATAGTGTCAGACAGAGACAAAGTCTTTATCAGCTCGTTTTGGAGACACCTATTCCGCTTACATGGTACAGCTTTATGCATGAGTTCGGCATACCACCCACAAACAGACGGCCAGTCGGAGGTCCTCAACAGATGCCTTGAAATGTATCTCCGTTGCTTCGTGTTTGACTGCCCATGACTCTGGATTGAATACTTACCATGGGCTGAGTTTTCCTACAATACGGCACACCACAGTGCGATAGGCATGACGCTTTTCAAAGCTGTATACGGCCGCGATCCCCCGTCCTTATTACCGGTGGCTCTCACCGACGAGTTACCATCTGATCTGTATCGTCAAATGCAGCAGCGAGACGACACCCTGGAAATTTTGAAGCGAAATATGGCGAAAGCACAGGAAAGGATGAAACGGTTTGCAGATAAGAAGAGAACCGAGGTCCATTTCAACGTAGGAGATAAGGTTTTCGTCAAACTACAACCCTACAGGCAACACTCAGTGGCGCTCAAGAAACATAATAAGCTCGGATTAAGATACTTTGGACCGTTCCCAATTGAACAGCGGATTGGCTAGGTGGCTTATAAATTACAGTTGCCTGTCACAGCAAGGATACATTCAGTGTTTCATGTGTCCTTACTCAAGAAATGCGAGAGTCCCAGCGCCAGCCCATATATTCCCCTGCCACTGCTTAGCAATATTAGAGCCTTCAGCAATATTAGACACACGTACCCTGCTTTCGAGCAAAGTGACCCAACCTGGGAGGCGTTGGCTGACTTCAGGGAGCTTTACCCTGCTTTCGACCTTGGGGACAAGGTCGCTCTCCTACCGGAGGGCAGTGTTACGAAACACGCAGAAGAGAGGGCCCATGCAAGTGAGGCCCATGCCAAAGAGGAAAGAGGCGGGGAAAGGCGTCGCAGCAAATGTGAGAGGCGAGCCACGTGGAAACTTAGAGAATAAAAGCAGTTACGGAGGGCTTAGAGGGGGCATGCTTTTGGTGGAAATCTCTCCTCTATTCTGATTGCTCTGTATTCCTTCTGGACCTTTGTGGTTTTCTCTCTTTCCGTATCGGTCATCTTCTGACAATTCTGTTTTCCTTTATTGCGTTAGTGAATATCGGATTGTTGTAATCATTGTTATACCGAGAGGACAAATTGAATATAGCAGCAACATTATATTGCATTCGCAATTGTTATTGTCATTCATATCAGATACTACAATCAAGGGGCAATGGCCAAAATTATTAAGAAAGCAGGGAGGGGAGGGCCAAGCAGTGGTGGTAGAGGTGATGATGAGACAGACAAAGGTCTACAAGAAGAGAATCATATGCTCACACACACACACACACACTTAATTGGTGATTTTCCCTTTGACCAAGGCTCATTCATTATTGTAGCTAATGCTTCCCTTGTGCCTCTTAATTATCTCACCCATCAACGCCCCTTGTGATTTTCTCTCAACTCTACTCCCTCCTTAGTCCGTACCGGTTGTGCCTGTTGCGTGCATGCCTATTTACCAAGTTAACTTCTCGGAAAATAAACTAGATGTGCAAAAAATTATTTTAATTAAAGTCCTGGATGTACTAAAAAAATACTTTAAGGATCGAATGCATAAAAAAATATTTTAATGTGCTAGATGTACATAAAAAAATACTTTAGAATGTTGGATGTATCATAAAATATTTTAAGATATTGGATGCTTCTGAAAAAAATACTTCATCAGGGGTTTAGAAACTCTAAGTTAAATTGCAATATTCATAACTACTTATTTGTTTCATTTTTTTTAAAAGAAATATTGGAAATTTTAGAGTAATAATTTTTTAATATGTGGATTTTTTTAATGTTCAAGAAAATTATCCCTTTAATAAAATTCTATTTCATGATTTTTAAATTAAGTTTGGAAATGTATAATAGATTCAAAGGATGCCACTCAGTTAATTACTTGAAAAGTGAGTAAGGAAATTTGACATGCAACCTTTCAAAAGATCTAAACTAAGGAGTAATAATTAAAATATATTCACTCTCTAAAAACTGAACACTGTAACTGATGGAGTCGTGAGAAAATATATACAATAATCAGCTTTTAACCCTTTATTTGAACTTAATTGTGTTAATTAGAGGTTAATTAATTAAAAGTGTGAATGAGTGATTTTATGGATTAAATGATAAACAGGGATTTTTTTGTCACTTCTTTAAAAATTGCTCAAGTGTCTATCATTTTAATTAATTGATACTGCGTTATATTTAAGCTTAATTTGTAGGATATTTTGGGTGAAAAGACTGTACGTGGGATTAAAGGATTACCAAAATAATATATTGGAGGTGTCAGGTGTGGAAGCAAGTGGAAGTAAAAAATCTACAACTGAGCAGTGGCGGGAAGCAAAAGAACTTGCTCACTGAAATACAAATATATATTTGTTGGAAGAGAACCAGAAAATACAGATGTCACCTCTTTACGTCTCAGCTTCTAGAAGAAAGGATTTTTTACTAATGTGTTGGAGCATTTGCGGGAGGAGACCAAGAAGGCTGATAAGAGACAACTTTTAAATAGGAGAATTAATGAATAAAATATCTCAAAGATTTATAAAATTACCATCAGACCCCAGAAGTAGCTACTGAGATTATTAATGAAGGTTGGTAAAGTTGTTAATGACAATTTCAGCAGTACTCCTGGGACCTTATGGTAATTTTGTGAATCTTTAGAACCTCTTATTCATTAATTCTCCTATTTTGACCGCAAATTTCCCTTTTTTTATTTGTATCCTTTTTCACTTTGTCATTTTTACTTTGTCTCCTATTTGGACCTTATGGATAAAGTCCATAGTGAAATCTATTTTAACGATGGAAATTGAACATTTAGCGACGGAAATATTGTTTTTCTTATAGTGTTGCTTACAAGCACATATGCCGCTAATAAGTTCTTTTTTAATAAACATATTATTTGAACATGAGTTTTGTTTAATTGGGTCGGCATAATGCACCGGAGAGAGAGGTAATAACTTGAGAATTTCTCATACATTGCATTCATATTTGGAACATTTAAATCCAGAGTTCCAGAAAGAGAATGCAAACAACACTTAATTGGTAAACTCCTATTCAAGGGTTAACCCCTCATGCCACGCCTGAATGCATTCATATACATACATTTATTATAACAACAAGCGTGCATTCCAGATTTGCTGTCAACCACGACATCCAAAACCCATATCCCTTCATTTCATTTTATATCTATTTCCCTCAAATTCATCTCTTTATTATTATAACATCATACCATTTTTAATGAAAGTTGGAAATTATTCAAACCAACAAAAAAATAAAGATCTAATAAAGAGATTTCAAGTTAGTAAAGAAAGAGAACGTCCGAACAATGCTAAAAGAGAATCTTGTCTTGTTGATGCCTAATGGCCCATTCGGTTGAAAGAACTTTCAACGTGGTATCCATAATCCACAGGTAATTTATCTGTAAAAATTTTCCGTTAGTATAACATCATTTTTTACCAGTGATACTTATTGCTGTAATACCATGCTTGTATCCATGTCAAGTGATAAACACAAACCAAACATGATCATCACAAGTTTGGAAAAAAAAAAAATATGGACCTTAACATACATGTTAACCACAAAATATATATACCACTGCTTCTTGATTAAGTTTCTTATCCATGAAGGTTTAACGTCTGTGACAAAGCAACGTCAGAAACACTCAGTAGCTAGTGGCAACTCTGGATTGCCATTAATTATATTCTACGCGCACATCTTCTTCCATTCCTTTGTTCGGGAGATCTACCACCAACACCTGCTATCCTGGCTATCTTATACCCACATAAAACAGAGGTTCTCAAAATGAGGGAATGCCTTATTGCAAAAGGGTGCAACCTTCTTATGAACCTACAAAAATGATGAGCATCACTGATTAAACATGAATTATAACTACACCATCAAAAAAAAAAAAAAAACACAGGCAGCAACATTCCTTCATACAGCTCGAGGAATGCGCATAGATCAGCCAAGCAATATAAAGTAAGTAACACCGATGAAAGTGAACTCCATCTACAAACACCCACACACAAAAAAGCTTTGAATTGCAGAACACACAGAGACACAAACAAATACCATTGTGAATGAATAGGTCAAGAAATGGACAGCCACCGTTTAACTAGCACAACAGGAAGTGAACAGTGTCGATGCACCTCCTTCTTCCTTCGGTTGAGTCATCCTCCACAATACTTCAACACAACGGCATATTTGGCAAATTGCCAAAAGTGCTTATAAGCACTTATAATCACGTTCAACAGTGTTTTTACGCAAAACGAGATAATCACGTTCAACAGTGTTTTCAACATTTCACAACTCGAGTTTTGAAACATTGAGTTTAAAAGCCATGTAGTAAAACTTTCAGTTTTCAGAAACAGAACTTGAGGTTTGGAAAACTTTCAATTGAGACTCGAGTTTGCAATAAGAGTTCTAAAGTATAGTTGAAAAACTTTCATTTGAAACTTCAGGTTTTGATATCGAGTTTCGGAGTTCAGTTGTAAAACTTCAAGTTCTGGAAAAATGAAACTCGAGTTCTATAACATGTTTGAAAAACTTGAATCCAAAACTTCAAGTTTTCACTGCAAGTTTTGTGAAACTTCAAGTTTTGAAAATTGGAACTTGAGTTTTATTACATGCTTGGAAAACTTGAATTCAAAACTTCAAGTTTTCACTGCAAGTTTTGTGAAACTTCAAGTTTTGAAAATTGGAACTCGAGTTCTATTACTTGATTGGAAAACTTGACTTCAAAACTTCAAGTTTTCACTGCAAGTTTTATGAAACTTCAAGTTTTGAAAATTAAAACTCGAGTTCTATAACATGCTTGGAAAACTTGAATTCAAAACTTCAAGTTTTCATTGCAAGTTTTGTGAAACTTCCAGTTCTGAAAAACTGAAACTCGAGTTCTATAACGTGATGAGAAAACTTGAAGCTGGAACCTCAAGTTTTGACTTCCAGTTTTGTTTGTACGTTATGGAACTTCAAGTTTTGAAAACTTAGGACTCGAGTTTTTGAACTTGATCACAAAACTTCTTTTTAAAACTTCCAGTTTCAATATCAGTTTTGAAAAACAATTATAGAACTTGAGTTTGCAAAAACTATGACTCGAGTTTCAAATCTCTTTTGACAAATTCAACACAGTTTCACAAACATCAAACCAGATTCCAAATCCTGCAAAGTTTTAACTTCAAGATTTGCTTCAGGAAGCTTTAGAAACTTATTAAACTCTATTTTCATCTTCAAGAAATTGTTTTGAGCATCCAAATGAAGTTTAGATGAATGGTAACTTAATGAAAACATTTTAACACTCAAATTGAGTCATTTAACCACATCATCCTTCAATTAAAAAGAATGCACAAAAATAGTTGTAAATCATTATGCATTATAAAAACTTTTGCTATGAATCAATATGCATTAT
>JANTPZ010029689.1:0-19105 GCA_025593235.1 Vachellia pachyceras
CCTTGGTTTAGAATTCTCCCTCCTTGGTCGACTGCTACCCACTTCTTCTTGGTCAACGCATTCCCAGAGTTTCGGGATTTCTTTGTATTCGCTCCAGGCTCAAAATTTGCCTTCAACAACTCCACATTCAGTGCCTTCTGTTTCTCGTTGCCCGTATCTCGCGAAATGCTAACTGTTTGCTGCTTCTTCTCCATTTTCGCTAGATTCGCGTCTTTTTCCCCAGTGGAAATTTAGATCTTGCTTCTTCTTCGCAACGGTTTTTTAACAATATTCCATTCTCCCAGCGTCGCCGTGTCCGCCGATGCACCTCCTCTGTCACCGTCTTCCACCTCCACCAAACCCCTGTCTCTCTTCGTAGAGGATGACCTTGCCTCGGGTTCCTTCATCGTCATCTTTTCTATCTTCTCCTCTCTTGTTTCAGTCGCTGCGTCGGCAGGGCTTGTTGATTTCTCAGGGCATACTCCACGGTGATGCCCGTATTTTCCACAATCAAAACATACGAGGTGAAGACCCTCATATTCCACATGTCTCACCCTTCAGAAGATTCTGATTGCCGGAGTAATGGCTTTCTTCAAGTCAATCTCTACACATAAACGTGCATATTTGCCTCTTGCTGTCAAATAGGTAACTGCATCTACCTTTAGAGTCTTACCCACAAAACCTCCAATTTTGAACAAACTTTCTGAGTTAAAAAATTCGAAGGGAAGAACGGGAATACAAATCCATGCTGCAATCTTCCTATGTTGCTCTGCACTCCACAGGTCAAAATTAGGCCGACATCGCTAAACTAAAACGTAATGATCCGCTAGCATCCAAGGTCCTTCACAATATATGTAGTTTAGATTAGCATTGTTTTTGAAGGATGCCACGAAGTAACCATTATCTATGTCTCTGATCTCGAATGACTCTGTGGTTTTCCAGATTCGCTGCAACCCTGCATGCATCCCCCAAACAGGAATATTTTTTCCAAGCACTTTCACAATCAATGACTTTTTCCATGGGGCACACGATCTCTCGTACTCATCCCTTGTCACCACAAGAGTTGGGATCCGATGTTCTCCTTCTTTTTCAGCAGAATCTGCTTCAATGGGAGTTTAGTCATCTGCTTCAGCAAAGAATTCCTGGAGGCTATCTAAATAACTTTGCCATGCGTCCTCAAATACTGAGCATCCTCTGGAGTCAAGGCACACTCCCTTGGTGTAGCATCAAGAAGCGAATCTCTGTAAGAGCGATTCCCCCCGGAGTCCTTTCATGAGCTTCGAGGGTGGCTCCTGCGATCGGCTCCGCTTGCTTCATCTTTTTGTTTTGTTCCCGTCCATCACCTTCCTCCGTCGTTACCTTCTCTGCTCCCTCTCTATCAGTCGCTCTCATCACACAGTGCAAGGAGAATTCAAAGTCTTCGTAATGAGTGGAATCGAGGGGTGAAGCTACCAACGTTGGAGCGCCGCCGTTCGGTGTGCTTCACATGCACATTACTCAATAGCCTTACTATGGAGATAGTTTAGATACAAAACAATAAACATGCATTAAACATAAAGGAGACTGAGGTTTTGCATCTCATAGTAAAAATACTTATCTTAATCACTAGGGGTGAGCAACGGACGGGTTGAGCAATCCGTGCCTAACCTGTGACCCGCTCGTTTAAGGTTTCACGGGTACGGGCTAGCCCATACTCGTGCCTCAACCTATTTAAACAATTTTATACGGGCTAAGAATAAATGGGCGGGCTTCATGCGGGTAATGGGCAACCCGTATAAGTTGTTGAAAAACAAACCAAGTTTTCTTTGACTAAGACAAAGAAATACAACCATCTCACAACAAAATCTTCATCGTTTTTACTGAATCAGATTCAATAGGAAACATATCAAAGTAATACTGATAGGAAAATTCTCAATAACCGGCACATAGAACTTCAGATTCAATCCACAAACGGGTCCACAAGCACGCACAGAGATCATTAACAATTTTTTTATGTTTAGAGGTGTAGTGATTGATGAGAAAAAGAGCATTAATAGTACCTGAACAACAAGAAGAACCATCAAATCCATCGATGGCTCAGTGTAGGTGTTCTCATCGGTGATTGTAGAGCTCATCCATGTCCGCACAATGCTTATGTGCCACTGGAAGTCTCGATCTTTGGAATTAAGTTGAGCCAATCAACGTTGTCGTCATTCTCCTCCAAGCAGTACAGTGAAAGCGAAGACAAAGATCAAAGCGATGGATGGTGGACGCGAAGATGAAGTCGCCACAATATCCTTTGGGGCCATTTCTTGACACAACTCTACCAACTTCATCCTCGCGGCCTTCATCAACTCAATCTCCACATCAGTGGGATTCTTCTCGCCTCGCATTGTTGCCATCGTGGACAAAACCAACACAATCTCCGATGCCTATTTGTCATCATCTTCACAATCTCAGCTCAGCTTGGTAGCGGCGAATTTCAATCTAAGGCACGGGAGTCGGGAGTTGGGAGCAGATTATTTGTCAACAATACTCAATGGAATTGGAAGCATCAACATTTGGGGCTAAGGCAATTTTGGCAGGGGCAGGGGCAAACGACAGGCATGCAATTTGGGCCCTAAACTTTGGGCCATTTAGGGGTTGAGGTGAGGCTTCTTTTTTAAAAAAACATATATGAGCGGGTATAGGCAGCCTGTTGGCATGCTCGTAGCCCACCAGTGTATTATTAATATGGGCAGGTTTTTAGAAGGCCTGTAACGGGCCACCATTAGGCGGCCTAATCCAGAGAATTTCCTTTGGTCCTGATGGACTTCACAGATTACGGGTTATGTGATCTCTCTTGTTAATTGTGTTTATAATTGAAGGGAGTACAGTATTATGTACATATCCTTGAACATGTGGATGCAATGGATTGGTCATCATGCTTTATCTCACTTAAATTGGGAGATGAACCTCTGTTTTTTTTCACATTCTCTTCCCTCCTTTTCCTTATTTAAAAATTAGATTAATATTTGAATAGTCCAGATTTGACTTTGTTACTAACATCAACTTTTATAAATAATCACTCAAAAAATCATCAGATTGAAACATACGTTCTTCTTCATTATAATGGGTCCATTTGAGAACGCGGTAGATAAGTACTTTTACGCAAGTTGAGGTGAATGTGTGGATAAGATTATCTCATTTTGCAAAAAAAAACACTGTTGAACGTACTTTTGGGGAATAAATAAACCTTTTCAGATAAGCACAGTTTATCCTTCCATGGAGAAAAATGTCAACATAAAGATAGAGCTTTTGACACCCGGTCCTTTACGTGTGTCGACACACACAAAGATAACCCCTTAATTAAGGGACGCAATCATAATTTTAACATTGTCAATCACTAAAGATGGACATATCATTTTCGCTACACTGTGGAAACCCGTTGGTCTAAAAGTCCTCTTATTATATAGTCTGAATGCAAAAGTTGTTTGGGTATTTTTTATGGTGATATGAAGGTCCATTTGATATTCTAGTGAGTCCTTTACAAATTACGAATGAGAATAGCTTTTGTATTTACGGAAAGTTATGCATTTATTGAAACGATTAAATTCCCATGTTTCCATACTTACCCTCTTCTTCCTCACAGGATTACGAGAGATTACGTTTCAAGGCACTTTGTAGTTTGTTTTGTTCAGCACATGACTTTTATAGCACACGTATTTTCTTAATAAAAACAATCTTATTCAAGATACTATCTCCGACCCTTAATATAATATACAATTGACTTTTTTATATTAAGAATATTTTTAATTCTTCTCGAGACTAATTTACATGGCTTATAAGTTGATATATAATCTAATGATATACAAAGGTATTTTAGAATATATGTTATGATCATGTCTTTCTTAATCTCCATAAAAAGTAAGGCGACTCTTATATTAATGACTGAAAGTATTATTGTATTAGCGTGCTTTAAAGGATAATTAATACACACAAATATGTATACTCTTTTTATTTAAATATGTATTCAAGTATTTTGTTTTTACACAAATATTTATATATACTTCTTATTCATCATATGGAAGTTTAAATTACCCATATCTTTTTAATAAATCCAGTTTTATATAATGAAAGTCAATCCTTTTTAGTAAGTATATATTTATTTATTTATTTATTTTGACCTGAAGTAAGTATACATTTAGAAGTATAATTAATTTGTAGGTGAGAAAATGACTTAAACAAAAATTTACATTTACGAGGGAGAGAACCTTCCCAGTCATATATGTTGTCAATTTGTACCAAATGAATCACATAATGAAGTGTCAGTTCCAAAGAGGTATGAAAGATTAGAAGTAGACGCAGGCGAAAAAGTTAAAAAGAAGAGGGTGAGGATAATCAAAAGGAATCTGTGTATATCCATAGCAGAACTTGAGGGAGCTGGACCTTATTGCCTTTTTATGCTGAACAAGGAAAGAAAACACACAACCCAGCACAACAATATGAAGTTGACAGTAAAAAAGCCTTGAGGCAGAGAAAAACACCCCCATGAAAATAATACAGCACTAAAGATCAGACCTTTTTTGATTCAACAGTTCCCACTTCCCTATAATTTCTATTGCTGGTAAGTGATAAGGAATTTCCACAATTCACATTCCAATGCGCTTCTTCTGCACAAGTTTCCACAAAAACTGACAACTTTCAACGTTGCTTGATGTCGATTGGGATAGATTTTCACATGTAAGCAAATCTAATTACACTCATTATTCATCCTCCCATTGGACTATTATTAGTCAAAAGAAAAGAAAAGGGAGCAGTTTCAAATGATAAACAGTAACGGAATTATAGCAGGGGTGTGTGTGGAGGCATGTGGTTAGAGACTGGTTTGTCAAAAAGCAAGAGGCATATAATAGGCGTGCTTCCTTCTTCTAGGCCTAAAATCTCACGTCAGACCATGTGGATGGAAAAGAAAACCAGTGAATTATTGAGTTGACAAACATGAAACATCATCTTCCAATTTCATTACTTGCAAAACTTTAGCTTCAGAGTGAGAGTTTGACACCTTAAATACTCCCAAGTTCTATATTATTATCACCGATGAGTTTGATATATATTTTAAAAAATAACTTTTTTAATAATCATTTATATTTGAATAATTGTTGAATTCATGAATGCATATTTGAATAATCGATGAAAAAGTGATATTTGATGAAAAATTACTTGATATGAATCTCATTAAATAATATATATATTATTTTATATATTGTAACAAAATTAAAAAAATGATAAAAAGATGGAATGAAAAACGACATATGTAAATTACATACCATTGAAAAATTAAGCAAGTGAATTTGAAGTAAAGTAATGCATATATTAATTAACTTTCTTAACCTCCCAGTAAAAATTAACTGGCTTTCATCTCAAGAACGACATGCAGTATTATCAGTGACATGGGTGATCTATTTAAGAAATAGACCCAAAAAACAGGGAGGATCGCCTTAACGAATGAAAAGAATCTCACCAGTTTATTCCATCTTCCAACCACTGTATAATTAAACATAAATTAAAACGCATGCATATCACGCGTATTATTCATTGAAATCCCTACTATACATATTTGATCACAATTGATTTGATTAATCAATACTAAAATTCTTAATTGATTGCGTATAAGAAAATCCATTAAAGTTCAAATTCTGTATAAATCTGAGGACAAAAAGCGACGTACAACTGGCCTAAAACCAAAATCCTGGGGGTCAGTGGGAACCACGTGATTACAGAATAGATTTAAGGCAGAAAAAAATCTACAGTCACTTGACCATTATCAAGTGTCTTTTCTTTTCTTGTTGGTCAATAAGAATCTTTCTGTTCAGGTAGGCCCTTAGAGGCTAAAACTCCTTAGTTCCTTACCACCGAGGGGCAGCAGCAAAGCAGTTATTGAGCCAAGTAAGGAGCTAAGCAAACATCATTATTTCCTCCAGACATAAATTATTGGCTGGTTCAATCCAATCCCTGGACAACGTAAAGCTTGAATCAGGAATCCAAATCTAAATTATTGAAAGCAAACAATAAGAGCAGATATCAGGCTTCAGTTCGTCTAGCAACTCATGTTTTATCCGGGAGGATAAATGTACTTTTGATGCTTCAACATGACAAATATAGATTCAGTCTCCCAGCGTTGCTTGAAAGATAAGGTAGAACAATACCCTCGCTTAGCATAGAGGTATGCAAGCCTGAAAATTAAAGTACATTTCACTGATTAAGGACACAATAACGGAAAATGATATTATTGAATTGAGCGACTCAAAACATCTGAAAAAGATGCATCTTTTTTTTTTTTTGATACAAGAAGATGCATCTTTACAAGAGAAGCGCACTGTTCTTTCGAAACTCAAGATTTCTTTCCCCAAAAAGTATAACATATATATGTGAAAGAAGTTTTATCTCCACGTATGTGTAACATGGAAAAAAAAACTTACCCAAATGACTTCAAACATGATTTCTACACGACAGCTTTTATCATCTTACAATTTATTAAGACTAATATATTGATCCTGGCGTAGATTCGCAAAACATAAATTTAATCTTCACACTTCAAATGCATAGGAGTCACCCTAATTCACAGAGTTCATGTGGTATCTATATATAATTGGTGCGGACATGCTTAATACTAGATATTTGTAACGTTTGCACCACACTTTCATGGCAAAAGATGGCAATGTGACAAAGAAGCAACCAATGATGTCAAAACTAAAAATAAACATGAACTAAAGGAGCTCAGGATTTCCAGATCACATACTCAAACGTAGAAACAGAGCCGTTGATTATTTCACCAACAATTAAAAACTAAATAGAAGGTCTTACCCATTAAGTTGTCTCCACCGGTCCATCAGAATCTAATAACAAGGTTGATGTACCTATCATGAATTACTTCACAAACTGTTGCAGTTGCATTTCATTCTGTATGCAGATATTACTTCCTTTTGGTGCTTTAAATTCATTACACTTCATTCTTGAAATTCCCAAATAAATCTCAAACAAACAGACTAAAAACTCACTAACCGGTTTGACATCGTTGATGAAGATTAAAGACAGGCCCTGATTTGATTTAATTTGGAGCTTTACGGACGCGTTATGGTAACATGGTTAATCAACCAAACAAGCAGGCCTTTCATTTCTCCTCGACACATCACAAGACTCGCTAGTACAGAAAGAAAAAGAATATTTGAACTGCGACTTTTCTTCTGAAACGAGAAGGTAATCCTGAACATGCTGAAAGCAGCAGGAACGTAACTAGCTTGATGCGCCAGAAACAAGGTGAATTATGTCGCATTACGGACGCGTAAACCATACTTATATTACCAAGCAATCGGAATTCGATAAAGTGTCAAAACTACTCATAAATCAAACACTTGCATTAGATTACATTGAGCTCAGATATGAGCAAGAAGTCTTAGACTAGACTCCGCTAGAATGTTACAATTATAAAGCTTTTGCCTTCCGAGTTTTGAGAATTAAACCCTTGATTCATCTTCTCTCGCGCCAAATGAAAATCAAGTCAAAGCATGAAAAATTTGATCCTAATCTATTAATAATTCTTAGATTCAGAATTAAAAAAAAAAGGCAAGTCATCAAGATCTATATTATTAGACTAGCATCAGTATAAACTGGCAAATCTAAAATATTCGGATCTGATAAACCAGAATTTAACTTAATGGGTATAAAAATCCTAACTGTAAGAACTCCGACCTGAGATCTGAGCAATAATCGCCGGAAAAACCAAGATCCATGCAAAGCTTCACCGCGGTCTCCGATTCAGTTGATGCAAGGCGGGATCCGATTCCACGCCGGCAAGGAAACCGCCCATTTCGCGCCGTCCGGCGCGGTGGTCGAAGCAGAACCGGTTCCCGACCTGCACCAAGCGAATTAGAGACCGCGCGGTGAGGTAACCATGACATCGTCTTACCCTAACACCCAACACAGAACCCTCTTTCTCTCTCTCTCCCCCCTTCCGTTGTGGATGAGGAGAGGCTGCAGCGTCTACTAATAAAGCTAACTAAACCCAACCCTACGTAGAACGGGTGAGAGTTGAGTTAGCCGAAGTTTATTTATAAAGGGAACGGACGAACCAGATTCGCACACGTGGCCGTTACACACCCGTGAGGTTGTGACGTATTGTATAATATCACCACCCAGCGGCCGCGGAAAGGCGAGTGGATTTTATTAATCTCAAAGTGAGCGTGGGATGTACTCCGTCGTCAATGTCGGGGTTGGTCTTAGATTTGGACGAAATTACGATATCTGCCATTTACTTTTTAGGACAATGCATTGAGGAAGTTATGTAAAAATGTTAGTAACCGTTTATGCTTTTGCCTTTTTCTAATATCACGTCATGTCAATTTAGTGCCCGTGCCTTCTATCTCATCCTTAGTATCAGAGTTTGCATGGATGTAAGGTTAAAAATAGACTTTACAGATTTTAAGGTAAAATTTAAATTTTAAAAAATATATTTTGAAAAATAGATTTTACAAATTTTGAAGCAGAATTTAGGTTTTGAAAAGTAATTTCGAGGCAAAAAAAGTAGGTGGGTAAGAGAAAAGTAGAAAAGAGAAAGAAAGAAAAAGTAGAAGATAGGAAAGAGAAATCCTAGGTTTCAAACTGAGATTTTGTAACTAAAATAACTTTTGAGAAAAATATTTTGCTTGGATAAAACATCGTTTTAAAGTAAAACCTAGGTTTTAAAACCAAACCTAGGTTCTATAATTGGTTGCCAAACAAGCCTTTGATCAGCCTGGGAGTGTTTGGTAATTCTATTCGGTATAATTTTCACTCAAATCGTAATAAAACTTTTTTATATATTCATTTTGGACGATGAGAAATTATTCTTTCAACAGTTTTTTAAACAGACACTTTAATTAATTCATCATAATGAATAGTTAATTAAATTATCTTAAATTAAAATAATTTTTAATTTTATCTATATTAAACATGTGGTTTTGAAGGAATGAAAAAATGTAAGGAGTCACATTCAAGTATTAAATATATGTGTAAAATTGACAAATATGTATTAGTTGTTCTCCAAATGATTTATATTGTGCATGTTTGGGAATCCTATTTTTTTAATTAATATACAAGTGAAGACAAAAAATCTTGAAATTCGTAAAAGGCATATTAAAATCTGTAAAATCATCTTGGAATCCGTAACTCCTCTCTTCCAATGGAATTCACAAACACACATTATTGTCAAATCTATTCTTGTAAAAGTAACTTGTATCATGGAGTTTTAACTTAATTAGGTGGATTAAAAAATTAGTTCAAAGTGATAAATATATAATAAATTAAATTTTTTCAATTATACCCTTACTTACATAATTTAAAATGAGATTGTTTTTATACATTTGCTCATATAGTTTGAAAGCACTTAAAATTAAAATAAGTTAGTTTAAACAAGCCCTTGTAAAATCCTTAATTCTCTTTAATTCTTTTAAATTCAATTTCCTCAGTCATTAATTTTAGTGTTTTTAAATGGATGTTATTGTTTAGTGTTTTTAAATGGATGTTATTGTTAATTTAATTTTATTATCTGTTTGATTTTTTAGGTTAAAAATATTTTGTTACCAACATGAATTTTTTGGGCAAACAAACTATATTTGAATTTTTTTTTGCCAAAAACAATAGAAGATGTTCTTATATGATTTTCTTTATTCATTTATCTCTTACATCACCTTTCTAAAATAATGTTCATATATTGATTACGATTGTTTATATTCATTTAACAAAAAAACTTATGTAGCTCTTTAAAATAAAATAATATTATTGAAACTTCAATTAAATTATCGTACATTTATTCATGTGCCTGTTTAAGAACGTGATAGATAAATGATTTTACATAAACATATGAAAATATGTGAAGAAACTATCTTATTTTATAAAAAAAATCTACGGACTTTCAGAGGGTTTAGAAGTGTTCACAAACACACCATATGATGATTTTTAAAGCACTGATGAGGTTTTAAAAGTCACTTCAATGAAATTTACTAGAAAGAGATTAGAAAAATATTAGAGAATTGCAATAAGGTCCGAGTGAATACGCTTTACCAAAAAAAATCAATAATAAATAAAAATTAAACAACACATAATGACAGATTCAGGTGCAAAAGATGACTATGTTCATACACCCCACATGTTATTGATATTTTTTATAATTAAATCCATCTTCATTAGGGCGTGAAGGTAATATTTAAAAAAAAAAAAAAAAAAGCGGGTTGTTTCATTCCTGTGCTACAGTAACACACGTGTCAGCTAATGCGATCCGACGTGTCACTGAGAACGCGAGTGTGGTGCTGTGAGATTCGTCAACAAGAGTTTTCGCTCCTGTACGGTCGGTTGTAGGAGACTAAATCTGAACTCTGAATCGAATTGGCGACATGTCACCGTGCATCTTGCTTACTTTGGAAAAGTAGTTTTACGTAGATTAAAGTAAATATATGCAGGAGGTTATTTCGTTTTACAGAAAAATACTATTGAACGTGTTTTTAGAAAGTTCAGAAGCTCCATCAAACACAACCAGTATGCATTACATTACATCATAAATTATTTTCGTTTTTATTTTATTAATACTTTTTTCTAAAGTATTAAATGTGTCGATGTGGGAAAACTGAGAACACATTTGAATGAAATATAAAAGGAATATATATATTACTTGACATAGTTATCTACTATTATGAGACTTCAGTTAAAGATTCCCTAAAAAAAGCATTTCGTTTAAATTTCGACACAAAGATCGTGGTATGAAAAGAAGAATTTTATTAAATAGAAATCACAAAAATTCTGATTAATCTTAAGAAGAATTGGGGATAAATATTTTGTTTATAAATTAATTAGAGAATAAAACTTATATTTACACCCATGTAGAAGTTCAATTGCATATAGGGAAAATCAGTTGCATAATATGAAAACTTTCATTCTATAATTAATTTACCAATATATAACCTATCTCCAATTCCCCCTTAAATTTAACTACAACGGAAAATGTAAAATTTAGGATTAATCATGTGACAATAAAATTGAAGTTGATCAATTTATAATAGAGAATAATTTATTCTATTCGAAAAAATTCTATTTAAAAATAGAAAGAAAGGGCAAATTCTTCTAAACCAAACCACACCCTCTTGTCCACAATATAGGCTACTGAAAGAATCGTTCCATTCAAAATATAAATCATTTGGGTAATAACAATTAATGTTTATTGATCAATTTTATCCAACATAATTAATGCTTGAATATAACTCTTTTATTGTTCTATACACCTCAAAACTTCATTTAACATGAGTACAATTGTAAAAAAAAATCAGTTTAAGTTAGACATAATGAGTTAATTGACATTTTTTAATTTTTAATGCATCAGACGAAGTGATTTATATTATGGATCAAATTATAAATATAGTAAATAATTCACATGTATTTATTTTAGTGGGGGAAGGTTTGACCACTTAAACATGATATTTCAAATTTAAATTAATATGATTATATAAAATATCGTAAAAAAAACTAGTATCTTCTAGATGTGAAGATATTGAAAAATATAATTAAGAAAGCTCGTAAGTAGAGCTAGTAATGCGGGTCAGCTCGTTGATTACGGGCTCACCCGCCGTTCCACTCAAATACCTACATATATATATATGGGTTGAAATTTTCCTAACACAGCCCACCGCTTTTTTAAATACTTTTTACTTATAATATTTTTTTAATTTAAATTTGAAATATCTTTTTTATTTTTTAATACTTAAATTGAAAGATTTTTTTCACAAATTTAATTTATGAAAATATATTACAACTTAAATATAAAATATATAATTCAAATTTTGTAAGATTAAATTCAAACTAACTATACACCAATTAAATTATCAACAAACATTTAATATTAATTAAGTTTGCATTATGATTATAAATTGTCCAAATATTTTTAAATCAATTTTATTTTTTTTTTAAATTTAAAAAAAAAAGAAGTGGATTGATGGGTCGCGTAGGTCAAAAATACCTGTATTCAAATTAATCTAGTCTTATTCAATCCAATCCGTACCCATCATGAATTGACGGATTCAACCTAAGAAATTAACCTATATTTCCAACTTTACTTATAAGTTAAGCAATAAATAATAATGAAGTGTGCATGCAGAAAAATGGAGAGACGACAGGCGCCGTCATCATGTTGGATTATTGATTGCCACTTCAATGTCAAGTGTCAACAACACCGTGGACACATTTGCAAAGCATGCTTGCACGCCCTAATAATAATGGCAATTAATATGCCTAAAGTGATTTACGAACAAAATTAAATGAGTAATTAATAATTCTCTAGTCAACTTATATAGTTTGGATCAAGAATTCTGTTCGGCATATTTCACTGTAACGAGAAAAAAATACAATATGCCTTATATTTTAAATGAAAGGAAGGTTGCATGCTCTACTTTTTTTTATGACACCGAACACTCTATTCTCTCTCTAATATAGCTCCGTTTGGTAAGCCCGTTTACATAATGGGTGTGCTTACCGAGACACTTTTCCTCTCACATAAACTACCTCAGAATCTGTGTCCGTTTTTCTAACGGGCTATCCAAACGGAGCCTATATAATACAATGATACACAACACGCCTCTTACACGGTTTCAATGGGTGGTCCCATCTCTTACCTAGTGTGTGTTTGGGAATCCGTTGGAAGAAAGGAGTTTAAGGTTTCTGAAAAGAATTTACTGAATCCTAAGGGAAATTACAGATTTTGATATACTTTTTACGTATTTTGAGATATTTTTTATCTTAACTTGTTTATAATATTTGAGAAAAATGTTTCCAAATAAGGCCATTCATCGAGACAATGTCCTCCTTCTTATTTCTTCCACGTACACGCTCCATTCTTTTATTCTTTTATGATATATTTTTTATTTCAAGCCTAAATTATTTCGAACAAGCCTTGCATTGGAGATCAAATAAACTATTTAATTGATGTGTTTATTTCTCTTTAAATCAATTTATCCGATATATTAACTAATTTATGATTTTAATTGTTGGCGTTGTCACACATAAGGCTTGTTTGGATAGTCTGTTGAGAGAATGAATACAGATTCTGAGGTAAATATGTAAGAGGAGTTTTATTTCGATAAGCGTAGGAATGGATTTTGGGTGTCCAAACAAACTATCCAAACAAATTTATAGAAATGAAATGCACATGGGTTAGGTTAGAGTACAAAATAAAAATGTACTATTTACATTGAAAGGGGGAAAACGGAAGGACACATCGAAGTAAACGACAGGTATTGGAATTTTGGCGGGACTTTGGAATTTGGAATCCTTTGGCTTTGAACAGTTCAAACATTAATTACTTCGCCCGTATTAAAAAAAATTAAATATTCAACTTTACATGGTAATTAAAAATCAAGGTGCATGATTCAAATAATATCTTTATAAGCTGCTTTTTAACATGTTTTATACCGACAAAACGTTACATCTTTTAACTTTGTTTTAAAACGGTTTATAATGTGAATAGGAGGGAGCAACTTATATTTCATATGATCATTTTTTTAAGTAATAATTATCAAATCAGGTAAAACTGGTACGTTAAAGGTATATTTTTTCCCTAATACACCCCTATTTAAAAAGATTATGAGTACGTGAGAGATATAATACACGTTTGGGATAACTTTTTTTAATGATGTATGTAAGCCGAGATAAAAGTATCTCAAAATCTGAAAAAATCATATCAAAATTTGTAAAATTATTTTGGAATCTTTAAACCCCTTTTTTCAAACGGATTCTCAAACATAAATATAATTAATTGGAGAGTAAGAGTTTTTCAACAATGGCAAAATGTTGATAAATCCGATAAAAGAGAATGTTATTTATAAGTTAGGAAGTAACATAGTACATATTTAAAAAGAATTTCTTTTTAACGGTGCACGTATGTCAAGATAAATCATTTTGAGATCCATAAAAATCAGTTTGAAATCCATAAATTTTTTTCAGAATCTGTAAACTACTTTCTTCTAACCTATTACCAAACACGTGCGAGAAAGAAAAAGGTAATGGAAGAAAGGAGTGAGAGAATGTGAAAGGGGAAGCAGGCGGTAGGAAAGAAATGAAACCTCATGTCCCTAACTTTTCATCAAACACATCATTACATGTCTTTGTGCCCAGCATCGTGCCTTCCAACAGGAAAACTCCTCTTAACTATAATTAAATATCTGCTATTTGTTTTCTCACATGTATGGTCTATTTAAGAGTTTTTTATTTAATCTAAAAATTTAAAATATAGGTAAAATAAAATAATATTATATGTTTTAACTATTATTATTTTTAAAAATATAATATATTAAATTATAGTATTTTAATATAGCTGGTCTGATCTCTCTCTGATCCATCAATTATTGAATCACCATCTCATCTGATTTAATGTTCAACCGATTTTTTGAACCTTGGTAATAATCAATCGTAGAGATTTTTAATTCTTTTTATGTTTTAAGAATTAGTTAAAATTAAACAATGCTTAGATGAATTATCTGTGCCGGGTTGCTAATTCAAACATATGTATTTACTTGAACGATTCAAAATAGTTGCAATATATTTTTTTGAACAGTGGCTGCAATATTTACACTAATATAAATTGTGTCAGTTTAAATTATTAATAAAAATAATTTTTTAACTAATTTACGATATAAAAAATAAATATTTGAACAAATTTTAATTTAATTTAATTTAATTTTTAGCGATACCACAGATAGACTAATTGATTTACCCCTCACATGTTTCCAAAAACGATAAAACTTTGCCGGCAACGCGGCGTGGCCTACCCCAATCCCAAACATTAATTTACGCAATGGGCCAATCATTGTACATAAATTATATAATATATATTACCCATTTCTCTATTTATAATTAAATTTTAACGTATTTTGATCAAATTACTAAAAAATTTAAAATATCTATATTAAAATTTAACAATTTTTAAAATTTATTTTTATTCAATATACACTATCAAAGGTATAAAGATTTCATAATGATAAATTTAAGGTAAAGCATAACTTTTAATCCTTATAATTTCACTTGACTTGTATTTTGATCGCTGTGTTTTTAAAGTTTTATTTTTTTAGCTATGGTCCATATCTTTTTGAAACTATAGGAATCAACTATTTAAATTTAAAAGATAAAAAACATAACTTTAAAACTACAGTTAGAATAAATTGATAATTTTTTTATTTTTGTCTCAAATGATTCTCACATACTAAGAGGTTACAATTAAGACATGAAATGTGTTTTAAATTGATAATTTTTTTTATTTTTATCATTATTTTTTCTTCCAAGAATAAAGAATGCATCATCACCTCTTTCTCTTTTCAATGAGAATTAAATAAGGTAAAAATAAAAAATAATTACTGACAGCCTTTAAATGAATTTATGTTTAGAATAAAAAAATTTATTCAATAATTAAAAATATTCATTATCTGTTTTATATTATGCACATTTGAGTTTCAATCTTTTTCTCCTAAGGTAAAACACAAATCCCCGTTTCTTCCAATAGAGACTGTCTTCTCTTTCTTATTACCTGAAAATGTATTTATGAATTTATCTGTTCCATTGCTGGTGACCTTATCACGTACGAGTAGTAGTACTGGGGCCATCAATTACCAAATTCACCTGCTCGTTGGATCACTTCTTACCTCAAAAGTGAAATCCATGATGTTGGGGCCTGCTGCCTGTATTCCCCTCAGTCGTGACTTTTTCACTTTTTCAGAGCATTTTAATGTTTATCGGAATCATTGGAAAAATAATTTTACATAAATTAAGGTAAGCGTGTGAGAGAAATTTTATCTTGACTTATGTGCAATATAATTAAAAAGTGAAAAATAAGTGTTCCCAAACAGATTGTTAATTTACATCTAAGAATCATTTTAAGAAATTAGATACATATATAGAATGAGTGAGATGAACCCGGTGAATACTCTCTCAATAAAAATTTTGGGTTAAAATGTAAATTTGATATGAAAGTTTTTGATCAAGAGTAATATTATCCTGAAAGTTTTCAACAGCAACAACGTCATCCCAATCTATTAAAAATTAACGTTGAGAGTTAATATTTTTAATTGTGCGATATTTCTCTATTTCAATGCATTTAGCCTTTTGGGGGTAGCCTTAGATTAAAAAAAATAAGCACATCCAGATTGGAGAATAAAATTTCAATGATGATTTATGTTCTTGAATAGAAAACGAGCCATCAAATAGAGACTTTTGCATAAGTGAGATACCATCATGTTCTCATTCACCAACAGAATAACCAAAACATGCTTAAAAGTTGCCAATAACAAAGCTCCTAGATTTGGACATTTGGTAGTGTTTCCTTGTTAAGCAAAGAGTGGGTGAATGAGAACATAAAAAAGTGCAATTAGATTACGAGAACACACACACACATGAAGGATGATGATTACAAGCTTTTCTTACTTCTCTCCTCAACGCGGAAGCAAAAGAAACTATATATGGCTCGTTTAGTATGCTGGAATTGATTTTGGTGGAAATGAATATGGAGATGTAGATGGAAATGAGGATGAAAATGGAGATGGAAATGGATATAAATATAGAAAAAAAAGAGGGGCCAAAAAATTAATTCTATGGAATTGAATATAGTTCAATGGGTTACATCATGAAATTCATTTCTACCCATTTTGAATTCCATTTCTATTTTCATTTCTAATTCCACCCCTCAATTCTACCATACCAAACATAGGAAATGAATTCCATTTCCAATTCCATCATACCAAACATAGCAATAGAGTTTGAGAAATCAATCACATCAATAATAACAATGATGATGATGATAATCATAATCATATTAGCAGTAATAGGGGGGTTTTAAAGTCAGCAAGCATGCAGCAACAATGGTCCAACACATTCCGATCCCCCAACTAATTCATTTCTGCTTTCTTGTCACAAAATAATTAAACTGTTTCGAGTCACTTTCATGGCAGCTCCTTCCAATCTGTATCTCTGTGATTTAACTCTGTCTAATCTCCTTCCTCACTAAAACATAACATATAATCTTAATCATTGAATTATTTAGTAACACCTTCAGATGGACCCTATCAAATCGGTTTAAACTATTTTTTATATAAAGACAAACTTAATATAAGCTCAGTTCACTAAAAATCTCATACGGGATCAAGAGCCATTCGATATCGATCTCAGACAAAAAGAAATCATGAAGATTGCATGCCTGTTTGTATTGGTTGTAAAAGCTACATTTTTCATATGATTTACATTCTACAAAGGTAGTATGTGTTGTTTTGTCTTGACTTAGTGAACGTGATTTTTCATTATTAATGCAAACAGGTCCTGAAAGGAAAAATGGAAAAGAATAATGAAGATGTGGACGTGAGACCTTTGAAACTCAATAAGTATAAGCCCAAGCTAAGAAAGAAAGAAAAGAGTAGAAAGGATATTAGAATATCAAGAAAAATATAGCATTGGCCAATTGGTGAAAAAAATTGATAGTATATAAGGTTTATGTGAGCTCTATCAAATTGAGTTAAACTAGTTTAATGGAGAGACAAACTTAAACTTAATGTCTACCTCACTAAAAGAAAAATCCGATAATACCATTAAATTAAACATCAAACACACAATTCTTAGCCATAAAACTCCAGAATGCCTCGAGAATATATGCTAAAAGTGGAGTAGCTTGTGAATAACTAGGCTGCACTTTTCAACTTTAGGACTTGTTCTGATGGCCCTATTATTAATCAGAGTCATTGTATTGGTCTTACCAATTCCTGAATTTCCCTTTTTCTCACTTTCTTTTTCCCCCTCAAGAACTTGTCTCAAAAACCAGCAGATTCGTCAAATTGCAGGATATATAGGATATGCTTGAGGAAAAGCTAGCACAAAAAATAAATTATGAAATATGGGTCATTATCATCACAAATCACTCTGAAATCAAAGTAAACAAATCATTGTGGGTATTGTTCCCAGAAGCACTATCTACTCTCAAATTCAATATTAGGCAAGAAAGTGACAGGACTGGCAATATGGCCTGCAATAATGTACTCTTATTAGTATTTGCAAATTCTTTATATTATATGCTTGTTAGGCTAGAACCTTCTCCACATTCTTTTCTTCTATTTTTTTTGAACTTTCTAGACCCACCATTGATTAACAGAAGATGCAAACTTTGCTTTCTTCTCTATGTATTTTCTTCCTTGTAAGCCACCGTGTTACTTTTAAGTTAGTCTGTAAACCCTTTCGGACAACTCCTCAGCAAAACAATGAATGTTAGGGATTGATATAAAATGGGTTGATTCATATGGATATTTTACAACTAAACCCATTTTAAATAAGCTACAATTTATTACAAACCAACGGTATGAAATGATAACAAATTCATATTACTTACATGTTATTGAGATTCCTTGGTGATTACATTCTTTCTTTTAATACCTTACAATAATTTCCCTTGTAATTATCTATAGATTTTATAATGGATTGGTGTGGTTTTGTCAACAAGACACTAGGTTGATATCAAACCAGTGTGCGTTAAGAAAAGTTTAAACTAGGTTGATATCCGAAGTGTGGGTTTAACTCCAATAGTTTTAGAATAGAACAATTCAAGGACGGGTCTAATTTGAATCCCACCATCTAGACCCAATCTCTCCTCTTACTTTTTTTTTTTTTAAGCACTCAATTTAGTATTCTGCATGGAACCCCAAAACCAAGAATTGGAAACACATAGTCAAGTAAGCCCATTATAAATCCTTCTATTCAATATGCTTTATTCTTGGCTGAAAAACAATTCTGAAAGCAAATCACATAACAACCTTGATATCACAGAGCAATTTCCCAGTGGAAACATGATCAAATAAAACCAAATTCATACAATTGTGCAGACTCTTATTGAACTTCTAGAAGGGGGAAAACTGATTTTTGCAATCTTTATCTAGTTGTTTGGATTCCGAAATCTGAGGGGGGATAAAAAAACATACTACCAAGTTACAACTGATATCACTGTGGTTTACAAACAAATAAGAAGTTTACACCATGAAGAGATTCATAGCTCCAAGTATCCTGTGAGTAATAGAACATTTCAACCAGCTAGGAATACAGGAGACCAGTCTTGCTCGTTGTTTGG
>JANTPZ010029690.1:0-21415 GCA_025593235.1 Vachellia pachyceras
AAGATAAGGAAGGAAAAAAGTAGGAAAGAGGAAAGAGAAAAGAGGAAAAAGTAGGAAAGGAGGAAAAAAGTAGGAAAGAGAAAACCTAGATTTCAAAACCTAGGTTTCAAACTGAGGTTTTGTAACCAAAATAGCTTTTCAGAAAATTTTTTATACTTGGACAAAACCTAGACTTTGGGTTAAAACTTAGGTTTTGAAACTAAACCTAAGTTTCAGGAAGTGATGGCAAACAAGCCTTAAATCATTGTTCAAAAAATATTTGGAAAAAAAATTGAATGAATAAATTGATATGGAAACAGAGCTTTATTGGGTAAAAAATTAACCCGCCCGAACCCGACGAGTTTTAGGGCAACCCGTTTAAGATGGGCCCAAACTGGTTAATACTCAGCCTGAACTCGTTCTTATTTAAACGGGTGGGCCACGAGTTGACTATTGGGTCAGCCCGACTCGCCGTTGCTCTTCCCTAATCATATCCTCTCAATATTTTAAATTATCGATGCAGTTTGCAACTGTTTCATGCATTGTAGAGATAATGGCCTTGTTTGGAACAATTTTTCTAAAAGCCCAATGCACGTTCAACAGTGTTTTTCTGCAAAACGAGATAATCTAGCTCCTCCATATATTTACCTCGACTTACGTAAAAGTACTTCTCTACCGCGTTCTCAAACGACCTCAATAAAAGAAAAGTATAAAAAAAATCATCATTATGTATCTTGCATCCACGTATTCAATTTATTCCAAAAGGAATGCTTTTATATAATATTTTTCATAATCCCATTTTGAAAAATCAAACGTGCGTTCGATAGTGTTTTTCTGCAAAATGAGATAATTTCCTTCACACATTTGCCTCGTAAATGGTAAAAACACTTCTCCACCGCCTTCCCAAACGGACCCTATATCAAATCTCAATTTTATTATTTATTATTGTACCTACATAAACTTAATCACAACATAATATTACCATATAAAAATATATATGATGTCAATAAACATATAGGACATCTAGCATGTTAGATCCTTTAACAATTCTAATGTAGGTTTCACTATTCATTGAGTATATACATAGGTTTTAAAAATATTCAAAAAGACATATTTGTTCCATATATACTTCCAGAGCAACTATATATGTAAAATTTATTACATCCACAACAAAATAATAATAATCACAATATCATTATGAAAATCTTTGTTTTTACATTAACATTCATATGTCATATGACAATTTTATATTTCATGCATTTGGATTGCTGGTCCATAATTCTCACCTATGAAAATAATGTAATCATGCATATTTTCCCATTTTCTTTTCATTTTGGCTAATCACTTTTTTTCTCTACTTTGCAAGATAAATTTATGTATAAAATTAACTTATGTATAAGATATTCACTTGATCAAGTGATGTTATTATTAAAACTGTTGTTAACAACTTTGTTTTTTCAATTCCATTTTTCTTATTACAACATAAAAGTTAGTAAACTATTTATTAATCAATATATAATAATTACAACACTTTAAATAGTTTAACTTGTACATTCACTTTCTCCCATATAGTGTTCTTCAGGCTCTGCTGGATCATCTTCCAGGTCTCAGTGCTGATGTCGAACTGTAGGAAGTTTCCGTCTTGCTCAGTCAAGTGGTGGTTGAAGAGCTGATCGCCCTTCCCCCGCGGCTGTCGAGTGATGTTGTCCCACTGCATGACGACTATCTGCCCATTGAGGAGTTGGTGTACATCCCTCAGTGTAAGCTTCTTCATCACCACCGTCCCTGTTAGATCTAAAAATTGAATTCATACATTAATTTAATAAAATATTTATTTATTAATAAACAAATAAAATAAATCATTTTAATTAAATAATGTATTAATTGTTTACTTACCCTGAACGTTAACCTCAAACCTAGTGGACTAACCAGCAGAAGGGCATTAGAATCCTTGCTCTCGATCGATGTCCTGGTCCTCAAACATCTCATTCTCTTGGATTGAGATGTTGATATCGCCGACGTCGAAGTTGTCGATGCTCAACACCACGTCATCCACTGTCGGGATATCTCCACCACCTGGGATCATAGGCTCTTTCCCAGGTATCTGACGAGGATCTTGATCAACCATCTGGAAAAAAATTAATTAAAATAAAATAATAAAATATAATAAAATAAAATCAAATAAATAAAAATTTTATAAAATATTAAAACTAACCTATAAAAATTTAAAGGTGAATATATAAAAATGCTTTTTTCGAAAAACCTCTTATTCAATGTTTTTGAAAAAATGAAAGTGACAAAATGAGGAGAGGGGTTTATATACAAGTTGAATTAGTAGCGGTTCTGAGTAAAACCGCTATCCCAACCACTGCAAACTGAACGTGCCTACTGGGGAATCGCATTGTTTAGTAGCGATTTGTCTGAACCGTTGTTAATTTAGAGACTCTTCATTTTTGCAATGGTTATTTTTAAAAAACCGCTACAAATTGTGCTGCAATTTAGTAACAGTTTGAAAACTGCTACAAATGTCGTTGCCACTGACGTTCATTCGTTTTTGCAACGGTCGAGCATTAAAGAAACCATTGCAAATGGTCAACATAAGCGTTACAAATTTTGGCGCGTCCTTCCCGTCATTTTGACCTAGATTGTCATCATAAATTAGTAGCGGTTTGACCTAGAATCTCTACAAAGTTCCTGCCTTAGTAACGGTTTTTTGAAACTGCTACTAATTAAATGCTGTTGTGTACTCTTTTTTTTTGTAGTGCCATTTCAGCTTTCTTTTTCCCATCAAGACTTGCTCGCTCATCAATAGGCAATGACAATAAATCCAAAGGGGTTAATGGGTTAAAACCATACACAATTTCAAATGGAGAATAATCGGTAGATGAATGCACACTCCTATTATATGCAAATTCAATGAATGTTAAGCAATCTTCCCAATATTTCAAGTTCTTTTGAATCACAATTCTAAGGAATGGGATGATGATACTTTATAGTGATGTTGTTGATGGCTCTACAATCAATGCGCATCCTCCAAGTTCCATCCTTCTTTAGCACTAGAAGTACTAGAACTGCACAAGGGCTCAAACTTTCTCTAACATACTCTTTTGCCATGAGCTCTTCCACTTGCCTTTGCAGCTCCTTTGTTTCCTCAGGATTGCTTCTCTATGCTCGATTATTAGCAATTGTTGCTCCTGGTACGAAATCAATTTGATGCTTAATTCCTCTAATAGGTGGTAAGCCAGGTGGAATTTCCTCAAGGAATACATCATCAAAGTCATGCAACAAAAAACCCACAACACTAGTAAAGGAAGAGTTAATTTCTTTAGTGTTAAAAAATGATTCCTTGTAAACAAGGACAACTTCTCACTTCACTTTCTTTTGCATAAAAGCTCAATTTCTTCTTTCTCTCTTTACTTTTTTCTCTCCTTAAACTTTCTTATTTTCCGTCCTTTTCACTTTCATTTTCTTTTGACATTTCTCTTATTTTCCATATCACTCTTTTTCTTGTCTCTCTCTCTCTCTCTTCATCTTGAGTTGATCTTTAAGCCCTTATTTTAGAGTTAATAGCATTATAGCAATGGGCTTGCTGTTCATCACAAATGAATATCTATTTATAAACCCATCCTTCTTTACCTTTCTATCAAACTCCTAAGGTCTTCCCAAAAGTAAATGTCCAGCATGCATAGGAACAACATCACACAATATCTTATCACTATACTTCTGAATTACAAAGACACAAGGACTTATTTATCAACTTTAATTTCCTCACATTCATTCAACCATTACAGCTTGTATGGTCTAGGGTGCTTATTGGTAGGCATGTTGATACCTATTTTGATGATAACAAAATTGATGTTTTATATGTTAAAGGAATTATGAAGTTGAAAACCACTTCTGAAACTTGAATTCTTTGGCTTGGCATAGTTTCTAAAAGTTATAACTTAATGCTTTCTGAAAATGCTCGAGCAATAGGTCAAATTGTTGCTAATACTGAATATTAAACACAATGCTCGAGTATTGTGTTTTGGAACTTTTGATTTTTAGCAATGTTGTCATTGAATGTTCAAGCATTGATGTACGTAATGTCAATACTCAAGCACTGCAGCTCAATGCTCGAGCACTGTACCTCGGAAATGCAATACTTTCACTCAGTGCTCAAGCATAAGGATCAAGCATGGCCAATACTCGAGCATTGGACACCAATGCTCGAGCATTGAGTTTAAAACATGAGTTTTAGACTATGCTGTAACATAATGCTCGAGTAGAAGCCAAAAGCATTGCCAGTGCTCGAGCATTGGCACCCAATGCTCAAGCATCGAGCTTCAAGTCTATACCATCAGATAGTGATGTTAAGTAGTACTCAAGTAGAAGTTGAGAGCACTGTCAATACTCGAGCACTAGTATCCAGTGCTCGAGTGTTGAAGACTTTTACTCTGTACTGTTAAGCAATGCTCTAGCAAAGGGATCTAATAAAGCCAATGCTCAAGAACTAAGACTCAGTGCTCGAGTATTGCAGGCTTCACTGATTGTGCTGTGAGTGAATGTTGCCAGTAGTGATTGGAAGCATTACAAATGCTAGAGCACTAGCATCTAATGCTTGAGCATTGGGCTTAAAGTTTTACTATTTACTCATACTTTCTGAAAATGCTCCAACAGGTTGTGCAAGCATACTCACTGCTCGAGTACTATGATTCAATGCTTGAGTATTAAGGTTTTCAAACACATATTTCTTCAATACTTGCATTGAATGCTCGAGCAATTTTAGGAAGCATTGGCAATGCTCAAGCACTAAGATCCAATGCTCCAGCAATGACTTGGCTTGCTGTCAAAATCTTTTCTGTGCTTGAGTACAAACTAAAAGCATTGATATTACTTGAAGCATTGTGTTTTAATATTTGAGTATCTAGATATTTTTTCAAATACTTTCATCTTATGCTCCAGCATTAAGTTAAAGCATTGAGCTTTTCTTTGAAATTAACATTGCAATACTCGAGCATTGAATCATTATGCTTGAGCACCACTTTTATCTGACAACTTTGATTTTGACAAACTTCACCTACGCTCTGCAGAAATTTTCCTTATTTGTGTAATGACTTTTTGAATGCTAACTGCTCTCATAAATGTAGGAAGCTTGACTTATGGTATAAGGAATAAAGAGCAGACTCAATCTCAAACGTAAAGCTTTTAACGTTTGGTCCGTACTAAGCTACAAATAGTAAACTTAGGTCGCTGACTAGCCTTGAAAATGGATCAAGAATATTAATTTTGATTTCCAAGGGTTGTATAGGGACAACACCAGGGTCGTTCTCTCCGGAAGTGAGAAGGCGTACCAATAATTCTTAGCTTGTGATAATGTTTGCAATGCAAATGCAAAGGGGTTCAATTGGAATTAAACTATGTTCCTAGACTATCTACAAAATTAAGACTTGTTTTTGGTATTTTCTTGGTTTAGGATGAAAGTAAAGGCAGCTTTGAGAAAGATAAGTGTGTGTGTGTGATGATGATGAGTGCCTCTTGAAAACAAAGTGTTCCATCATAATTCGCAAAGGATGAGGGAAAGTATCGGCTTTCACATTAAGTTTTTGAAATTAAAAACCCCAACAATTCGCATGGGTCCGGAGCGTCATACGATGATCTCCTTCTAAATCCCCACACGACTTGGTGGGTCCAAAATAACATGAAATGAACTCTATCCCATGAAATCCCTTAAGACAACTTAGTGTGTGTACGGAAATCGCAGAGTGACAAAATCAATTCCATACATTGTTGACTCTAAAACCAAGCACAACTAGGATGATAGAAGAGAACAACAAGATTTCATCAAATAAGCAAAATGAACTCCATTCTACTTTGTCAATCACAAAGCAACTCAATACACAATAATCCAAGTTTGGCTCAACCGAGACCAACTATTTACACACAAATTACAAAGTCCAACTCGGAATCCTAGTAATTTATAGTGTAAACACAGATTGAAAGTAAATACTCCCCTTTCGGCACTTCGAACTCTGGCTCACTTCATCTTCAAGAGGATGGAGATGTTCAGCTCCTCATGGGTGATGAAAATGAGCTTTGAGATGATGAATGGAACATGATAGATGGATGGATGATGAAGAAATGAGGTGAAATCATGTTAGTGTGTGAATATGGTGAATGGAGAATGATGTTTCTCTCCTCCTTTGCTCTCTTAATGTCTCTGCAGCCTCCTCTTCCTTCGAAAATACCCTAATTCAGCATAATAAACCGTCCTGGGTCGGATCCTTCAAGCCGAGTCGAGTTATTTTCCTTCTGAGGTAAAAATTCAGGTACTGCGCGATATTCGCCACGGCGAACCTCACCCGAGAGTTCTTGTATGGCTACTTGAACTTTGGCTGCAGCGAATATTGAATTGCGCCGTGGTGAACTTCTCCAGAGCTGCTTCCCTTGCCCTTTTGTAAGGTGTTCCTGAAATGAAATAGCAAATATGGGCAGTATCATTTGCTCATGATGCAATTTAGGCACAATAAATCATTATTCATGGCATATGCACCCAAAATCACACTAATCCTAGTCAATAACTCCTAATCTCAACTTAAGCACAAAAAGGGTCATGTATGGGCTAAAATTGACTCTAAGACTCTAAAAATTCAAGTAGAAAACTAATACAAATAAAGTTCAATCAACGTTCATCTTCCAACTTCACCGTCATTCATTTGAGATACATTAATTCATTAATGGCGAAGCAAATTGGTTGGTGATGGGAGTAACAGATATTAATTGAGTCTAATGGCTATTTCATTACTCCTCAACTATAAAAGCTCAAGTATTCAATACAGAAAAAAAAGAGACGGCCACTGTAAACATTTTACGACATTTATTATACTCTATGTACACATTCATTTTACTTCATGTGCTTCAGTAATTGTTATCCACTCTTTTGAAAGAGTTTATCTAGCCAATCTTCATTGTTAATCTATGAGACACTCAAGGTTAGGGCTTTGAGCTTGTTGGGCTAAATTTCAGTTGAAAAATAGACTGCGCGATACTCTATTTTAGTGAAAAGTGTAAGGGGAGTGATTTCCCATTGTAAAGGCTTGCAAAGCCTCTTGCCATTGTAGATAGTGGATTGAGAAATCTCAGAGGTGCTTTAAAGACTGGATGTAGGGCAAGAGGACTGAACCAGTATAAATCTCTTGTGTTTAACATCTTCCTGCTCTCTCGGTGTTTTATTTTAATTCTGTGTTTTAAGTTTTAATTTTAAAAAGTGACCAATTCACCCCCTCTTGGTCAAATCTCACACTAACAAAATCAAATCTTTCAATTGATGTAGTGCTTGCAACATTTGTTACACAACCACCATCAATGAACAAACTTCAAATCTTATTATTAATAAAACAATGAGTATGGAAAATGTTTTCCCTTTGCTCATTCATCTCCTCTTCCTTTACCTGACAATTCAAATCTCTCCTAACAATGAGGCATTCTCCTTCCACAACATATTCAACCCATCATCACTAGCATCTTCAAGTGAGGGCATAGAATCATCACTTTCACTTTCAGTCACAACTTCATTATTTTTCAGAATCATGACTCTGTTGTTGAGGCATTGAGAAGACTATATGACCTATACCCAAGCATTTAAAACACTTGATATCTCTATTTCTAGAAGTTTGGGAATCAGGTTTACTTTTAATCTTTGATGAAGTTTCTTCATTGCATTTAGTGGTCTCCTTTTTGATAACACTCTCCTTTCTTCCAAATCTGTTTGTGTGAAGAACTTGATGCCAAAAGGAATTTTGAAGCACCTTTACGCTTGAGTTGTTTTTCCACCGTGATTGCCATACATGTCTTCTAACTCCACATAATGATGCAATTCCACTATATCAGCAATTGCTTTGTTCAGCCCATTTAGAAAATGAGTCATTGTAGCCTTTCTATCTTCTTGCACATTAGCCCTAATAAAAGCTAACTCCATCTCTTTATAAAATTCATCCATACTCTTATAGCCTTGTGTAAGGGTCTGCAACTTTTGATAAAGCTCCCTATAGTAATGGTTAGGGATAAATCTCCTCCTCATAAGGGTTTTCATCTCTCTTCATGTTGCTACAGGTCTTTCACCATTATTCGTCCCATTAATGGCCAGTTTATCCCACCTAACAATGACATAATCAATGAATTCTATGGCTGCCAATTTCACCTTTTTAACCTCAGAATAATTATGGCACTCAAAGACAATCTCTATCGTCTTCTCCCTCTCTAAATACGCTTCAGGATCACTCTAACCTTGAAAAAGGTGATATCTTCATTTTGATGCTCCTAAGGTTCCCATCAACTCTATTTGTCTCCCTAAGAATATTTTTTCCATGTCTCATATACCTATCTCCTTTATATCTATTTCCTCTCACTTCAAATTCAGATTCAAATTCTTCCTCACTGGAACCACTAGCTCCATCATTTTCATATTCAAATTCATCCATAGAAACATCTCTTCCCCTCTCATGCCTTCTAGGATGTGATCGCCCTCTTTGTAGATTTGCAATTAGTTCATCTTGCATATCCATCATATCTCTTATTTCTCCAAAAATCACATTCATACAGGCAAATTGTTGGTGCATTACCCTAAAGCTATCTCCTTCATTTAATTGATTACTACCACTAAATGTTTCTTCCGCTTTGACATTTTTCTGCAAGAAAGATGTTAGTGAAACAAATTTCCTCACGTTTTCTCTTAAAGTTGTCACTCAACACTTGTGTTTCACTCAATCTTAGCTTTTAAATTGATGTCACTCTTGTCTTTTTCCACTCTTAAAATTCCTCTTGAGGCTCTTTAAAGAACTAAACAATTAATCAAAATAGTCACAACTTGCAGAATCAACACAACACTAAGAGATTTGGAATATCAAAGTGAGTATTGGATATGAGATTCAAAGAAATCAAGAGCTCAATAACATAGATTGCACGGATAGCAAATTCTAGGTACGACATTTGCTTGCACAAATTGCTTAAGATACTTCCATCACACACATGCTATTTCCTTTCTTTCTTTGTTTTTCCTCTTTTTTTAATACAATTTTTTGTTTCTTTTTTAATATGTTTTTTCTTATTTGTGCACCTCTTTTTTTAATGTTCTTTATTTTTTTGTGCACCTCTTTTTTTCATAGATAACAAAATCTATCACAAACAACTAATACAAGCAATCAAACCCCAGAAATTCCAAAAAAACACGTTAGTTTGAAATGATTGAAACTCAATGTAGAAAACTTGGATTGAAATGATTCCAAACCAAGCATAAATATGAGCCTTTGAACTATAAAAATGACTTGTTAAACGTTGAAAAGTACGAAGGAAAAGTGGATGAATAAATGGAGACAATTTGAAGATAAAAACAAATGACTAGACACAAGAAAAGAACAAATGAACAAAAATAAAACTGAGTGAACAGAAAGATAAAACCTAAATTTAGAACCGAATCTCTGATACTAAGATAGTGCAAACCCACAAGGGAAAGATCCTAAGAACCCACAACTAATCTAAAATATATGCATCCCAAGAACGTTAAACAAAGGTCAACAATCCATTTAAACCCTTCAACACGAAAGAACAAGGACCCTAAGTGTTGGAAGATGCCACAAGGTTGATTAAGCCTTGATAAGTCTGTTAGTTCTAAAAAGAACCCTAGAGAGAGTCCTCTCAAAGTGCATAAAAATGCAAACTTTCATTCAAAGTCCAAGCTGCCGTCAAAAGAGGCGGTATAAAGTATTTAAATGAAACTCACAAATCTGACCTAATCTGGATTAATTGCAAATATTAAATTCTAGTTAAAAAGGACACTCTTAAAAAAAGGAAACTCAAAATATTACCTAATTTGCAGTAAATACAAAGAAGTAAACTATTAAAGAAGGAAACTAAAAAGTTACCTAATTTGCAATAATCGCAAATAGGGAAACTCTTAAAAAAGGAAACTAAAATGTTACCTAATTTGCAGTAATCGTAAATAAGGAAAGTCTTAAAAAAGGAAATTCAATAGTCAAATTTGCCAACTAATAAGAAATTTTCGTACAAATAAAACCCATAAAATATTATCATCATTTAAAGCCCAAAATATGCTTATTTAGACTCAAATGAGTCCTCTCATATGAAATGCTTGGCCCAAACTCTTTAGTTTCACATCTCTAAGCCCAAAACTTTATCCGCAGCTCCATTGTCAGCCCAAATGAGATTAGTAACTTTTTGGCTTTATCCCGGTTTGATCAAATTGCCATTTGCTTTATCCAGATCTTCTTCACTAACCCATTTAATGCTTCTTTAATCTTTGTGGATCTTGCTCTTATAACTGGACCACTTGAAATTTGCAATTGATCACTTGAAATTAAAGAGTTAGCTTGATGATTCGCATCAATCCAAAATAATTCCCCACTTATATTCTAAAGATCTCCCTCTTAAGTGTGAATCTATGGTAGAAAGCTAAACAAAATTAACTTACACTTGTATTCCAATGATCTTCCCCTCAAGTGTGAGTCATATAAAAATGTCTTCCTTATTCATGTATTTTATTGGAAGTTTATGCATGTACTTCCCAACTCACATACAATCATGGGTATCAATATAATTGAGCTATTACTTTCATACCCTTTACGAACCAAAGCTTTGATAAAGGTCAATTGGTGATACTGTTCATTTTCAATTCGTTTTTGCACTCACAAAATGAAAAGAATTTATACAAGTTCTTTAATAATATCAATTTTGCTTTAATTCTTCTAGAACTTGATCACTTTTCACCCACAAAGTGAAATAAGACTTGTTTTTGCATAGTTCTTCTGGAACTACCAAACATTATAAAACTTGTATATTGAAATTCATATTGTTGGAAAGTGGGCCACCCTTGATTGATTAGGCCCAAATCCATGTGGTGGGTCAAATGTGCAAATATAGACATATGTGGGAACAAAGTTGTAATATTCCCCAATTGAGTGAATTTGAAAATTAAAAACAGTGTTTGCGTGGGAACAGTTGAGGGAAAGATTGTGCGGGAACAGTTTTCCCGTTCCTTTATTTGAGGAACCAACCCATACGTGAACTTATCCATCAGACATAATTTCCTCACTCTCCCTCTCCCAAAACTCTCTTCTCCTAGGATGCTATTTGTTGTGTCTCATACTTTAGATTCACTCATGTGATCCAAGTTCCACGTGGGTATCTGCAGATTCATAATTTGGCATCTACAGGTACGCTCGAAATCCTTCAGTTGTATCAGAGCCAGGTTACGTTCTTGAGGCATCTAATATACTGTTCAAACATGAGTTTGGTATGTTCCTGGAGATGCATGATAATTTTGTTTAGTTTCCCTCGTAGCCTATGATTCTATAAAATCATAACTGTTTCGTTTTACATTCAGATTACAAGCATGTCTGTGTTTTATAAATCACATGTGAGTAGAAATCTTGTAGCATGCCTCTGTAAATCGAAATGAAGGAAATGGAAATAGAAAACGAAATTCAAAACTGAAACAAAAATCTAGGTCCTCATAAAACACACATTTTAGAATTAGAAAATATATCTACAGTGTAGAGCTCTTCAAGACAAGAATGTGGACACCAAGAACGAACACCGGACGACGGAGTTACAGAGGAAAATGTGTTACGAATTCCATCACATTTTTCCAGAAAATGTGAAAGACCTAGGCTTCAAAGATACTTCCATTGCGTAGAGCTCATCGAAATGAAGAAATGGACACCAAGAACGCGAAAAACGGACACCGGACGACAAAGTTATGGAGGAGAGAAGGAAACGGGTGGCGGGTCCATCGAACCCAACCCGTTTACCCGGCTGGAGGTAGGAGACGATGAGCAGACCTCCCAAAACGGCGTCGTTTTACCTTGTCCAAAAAAAATAATGAAAAAGGGAGGCGAACAGTGACGGCGTGGCGCGAACCGAGGTTTGAATGCGGACGGATCGGGTAGGGCAAACAACTCACACAGTGCCACTTGAAACGGTATCATTTTGCTCTCGTTAATAAAATAAAAATAAAAAAAAGTTTGGGCCACAGAGAGCCCAAACAGAAAAGAAAAATGAAGGGCGTTTTTCGGTTGGACCAGAAAGGCCCAACCCGAAAAAAAGGTGCGGATTGGGCCACGAGAGGCCTAATTCGGACAATTTTAAAAAAATAATATGAATTGGGCCACAATAGGCCCAATCTAGAAAATCAATAAAAAAAAATTTCAAAAAAAGAAAACGACAAGTCGCCGTAGAGGATTCGAACCCGCGCCCAATTTTGGAGATTGCAGACGCCTTACCAGTTATTCCAGAAGGATTTTCTGTAAACGAAAAACAGAAAAATATTTTAATAAACAAAAACAGAAGGGGGAAGAGGACACATGGCAAGTGAGGCTACGTGGCGAGGTCTTGAGATACGTGGACTACTTCATCAGAACCACGACGGCACGTGGAAAATTTTGGTCTAGTGTGTGTCACGATATGGAGGCTCCATAGTGGCGCGTGTACTACACTTTCCGTTACCCGAGAGTAGGCTTCGTCCCATTTTTCAAATTTTTCAGGATTTAATCTTCTCGAGGCGCGTACAAGAGTGTTTGACCTCCAAATGCGACGCGGTCTGTTTCTAAAAATCCTAAAATTCAATATCTTCATTTAAATATATAATTTGCCTATTTTATAAGGCAATTCAGAATCTATTTTGATGAAAATCAGTGCTTAGTTGAAGATTTTTTGAAAACTTTTCAATGTAATAATTTCAAATCCATTTTTTTTGAAAAAATAATGGTACAAGAGACCTCAAATAGCACTAAAACACTATCTTACGAACCGGTGTACCTTGAATGTGTTGATGAACATGTTCATAACGAGGATCCTAAACAAGAATTTTGAAGAGGATTTTAAGGAGAAACCATTTGAAGAGGATCTCGGGTAAGATCCTCAAGGAAACATGAGGAAGACACTAAGGAGAATCCAGAAGGGGTCCTAAGAAGTCAACAAGAGCCTCAAAAGGTCTACTTCGACCCAGGTCCCAAGTCCTCATTCTCATTCAATTCAAAACCTCAAGACTATGATCAAAAGTCGATCAACCTTTTCCCACCGCTATGGCATGCAATGAGAACATCCATAGTTAAGAATATAAATATAAATATCTGTCATCATTACGAACTATGTCAACAACATAACTGATAATGAAACTGCAGAATTTTATGTGAATGTCATGATGAAATATCGTGCAGCAGTTAGAGTTGTAGGCACATTCACATCAACAACCATGTGGGTTGATGCAGAAAAGAGAACAACGAGATGTATGTTGAATAAACAAAACCAATACTTTAAAAGACTGAGGAAATAAATAGTCAATTATTGTATTGCAAATATCTAATGGCTTATTGTACTTTAGATTAATGTGTTTGCCCTCTATATTTTGTTAATGTATTTAGAACATGATTTGGTGTATGGTTATGACTAAATGCATTGTGAATTATGACATGTTGAGTTGATGTGAATTGTTGCGAAATTGTCATTGTTATTCACATGATATGTCACCCTATTACACTTTTGATAAGTGAGAGCTTTTAGAAAATGAGACTTTCTAAAAGTTGACGATTCAATAAGTACTTATATAAAATTCTTGAAAGAAGATAATGTAGTTACTAGTGTTTGTGTGATGGGAAGTACAAACGTATTCTCCTGATTGCAGATCTAGTGATCAAATTATATTCTTGTCAAGAATAATATAATTATAAGACATTGTATATTGTGATGTGCTACGTAATCACTAAAAACTCATCTATATTAAAAAAACATTTGTTGATAATACACCCTATCACCTCAGACTAGAAAATGGCAACAAAAAGCATAATTGCCAAGTTGAATAAAGGGGATAAGCAGAATGGTGACCACTGGGATATCTGGCACCGTAAGGTGCGGTATATATTGGAGGAACAGGAGGCCTTTGAGCCACTAACCACCGTTCTGGTGGAACCTGATGCTGGGACTTCAGCCCAGCATAGAAGGAACCTGGAGTTATACTAGGCTTGGAAAAGGAAGAACTGTATTGCAATAATTATCCTTCTGAGCACAATGGAAAATAACCTAATGTGTCAGTATGAAAAACATCCAATTGCTCATGCCATGTGGGCAGCTCATAGAGAGAAGTTTGGTGGAACATCAACAACCAAACTTAGGAGGCTGATGATCAAGTTTGACACGTATAAACTTCGGGGTAATAAACCCATGAAGCAGCATCTTTGAGTCATGTCAAACATGATTAGAGAGCTCCAGTAAGATGGACATACACTGACTGATGAACAGCAAGTGCAGGCTGTAATCAGATCACTTCCCTATAGTTGGGAATATATGAAAGTCAACTTAACCCATAACGATAACATTATCATTTTTGATGATGTTGTGAAGCATCTTGAGCTTGAGAATGAACTCCTGGAGGTATATAAGACTTTTGGGCATGCCTATTACACCGAGGATGTAAGCCCTTCCAATGCCAAGCCCAATTTTAAAAAGGGCAAAAAATTTTGTGGAAAAGGCAGGAAGGATATCCTTATATTCAAAAGGGGCAGGAAACGATTTAAGAAGAATAGATCCAAAGGGGCATGAAGAAAGTTGACCTAAGTTAGGTCAAATGCTATGCTTGCCAAAAGATGGGTCACTTCTCGAGGGACTGCCCTGGGCTAAATGACCGTGGAAAGACTCAGGCTCAACAGACCATGTAACGAAGGATTAGGGATCCCTCGTGGATTACCGTCCGTTGCCGCATCAATGCAAATGGTTTTATGTTGGCAATAACTTAAAGATAGAGGTCAAAGGCATAGGCACCTGCAGATTAGCTCTGCGTGGTGAAAAGACCTTAATCTTATATGATGTGCTTCATACACCGGACATCCGACGGAATTATGGGTTTGATGTGAACTTTCATGGCAAAGTTGCTAACATATTTAGCAATGAGACCTTTTATGGTTTAGCTTTCCTTTCAGGAAAGTTCCTTGTTATGGATGTTATTAGTGATTTCAACTTACATGACTGTTTTGTTAGCTCCTCCAATATAATAGTTGGCATGAATATCTGGCATGCTAGACTAGGGCACATAAGTCAGAATCAAATGATTAAACTGGCAAAGGAAGGTTTACTAGGTGAAGTTCCAAACATGGAAATGGCCTTGCGTGAAAGTTGACTAGCTGGCAAGGCAACTCGAAAACCTTTCGGTAGAGGAACTAGAGCTGAAGATCCATTAGACTTAGTCCATTCTGATATATGCGGTCCCATGAGTGTGAGGGCTAGGCACGGAGCTTGGTACTTTATTACTTTTACTGATGAATTTTCACGATATGGTCACGTCTATTTGATCTCACATAAGTCTGAAGCACTGGAGTGTTTTTAGACAATACATGAATGAGGTAGAGAATCAAATGGAACGTAGAATTAAAGTATTACGTACTGACCGAGATTGTGAATACTTATCTAATCAGTTTAAAAAGCTCTGTGAAGAAAAGGGATAATTAGGAAGCTAACTATCCCTGGCACTCCGTAACAAAATGGAGTGTCTAAAAGAAGAAATAGAACTCTTCTAGACATGGTTAGGTCGATGATGGCTCAAGCAAACCTGTCAATTTTGCATTGGGGTGATGCTTTATTAACAGCGGTCTTTACACTTAACCGTGTACCCTCAGAAGTAGTTACTTCCACACCCTATGAGTTATGGACAAAACACAAGCCAGATCTAAGTATCTTAAGACCCTGGGGGTTGGCTGCATACATTCATAATGATTCCCGTAAGCATGGGAAGTTGGGTTCCAGAGGAAAGAAATGTATCTTTATAAGATACTCAAAAGGATCAAAAGGATACGTTTTCATAGGTGAAAATGAAGATGGAACTGTAACTGAAATTGAATTAAGGGACGCCGTATTTATGGAAAATGAATTTCCTGGCAGAGGAGAAACGAATAGTATCTCTGTATAAAAGAGAAGAACAAGGTAGTGCAGATCGATCTAATGATCCCCAATCGTCTTAATATATCAATCTAAGAGGGAGATCAGAAGGCTCAGAAAGGCCTTTATCAAGGCCAAGCCAAAAGAAACGAAAGAGACAGGAGGTTTCTACAAGAAGGAGTGACAGGGAAAATGTACCCAATAGGCACTTCCCAATAGAGGGGGAAGCGCTCATGGTTACTCCAGATGGATATGATAAGCCACATTCTGTACAAGAAGCCTTGTCATGCCCTGCCAAGGATGAATGGAAGAAAGTAATGGAAGAAGAAATTGAGTCAATAAAAAAGAATCAAGTCTGGGAACTCGTTGATCTACCAAAAGGTCGAAAGGCCATTGGGAACAAGTGGGTTCTCAAAATAAAAAGAAAAGCGGATGAATCAATTGACAAGTATAAGGCATGTTTGGTAGCAAAGGGGTATACACAACAGGAAGGTATCGATTACGAGGAAACCTTCTCGCTTGTTGTACGCTTTAACTCAATAAGGCTAATTCTGGTAATAGTAAATAGTTTAGATCTGGAGTTACATCAAATGGATGTGAAAACTGCATTTCTAAATGGAGACTTGGATGAAGAAATCTATATGGAACAACCGATAGGTTTCGTAAAGAAAGGTTTAGAGAGCAAAGTTTGTAAGCTCAGAAGGTCCATTTATGGATTGAAACAATCATCCAGATAGCGGTACTTGATGTTTCACAAGGCGATAACCTCATATGATTTTAAAATGATTGAGGAAGACCACTGCGTCTACATCAAGCGGTTTGATGATAACCTTATGTTCTTGTCATTATATGTAGACGATATACTTCTGGCCGGAAATAGCCTAACTTTGATTTTAGCCGTTAAAGAATGGCTGTCATCGAACTTTGAGATGAAAGACATGGGAGAAGCTGAGTACATACTTGAAGTTAAAATCCAAAGGGATTGCTCAAAAAGAGTTCTATATCTTTCACAGGAGAATTACATTAAGAAGATTCTCGAGCGATTCAACATGAGTGACTGCAATCCCTAAGACACCCTGGTGGTTACTTGAGTTAGCCTGAATCTTGAAATGTGTCCCAAGACTAAATCAGCTAAGAAAAGAGTGGAAAGAGTTCCTTATACTAGTGCTGTTGGAAGTATAATGTATGCAATGATGTGTACAAGACCAGATATTTGTTTCGCAATTAGACTGGTAAGTAGTTCCAGTCAAATCCTGATGAATAGTATTGGAAAGTTGTGAAAAGGATTTTACGATACTTAAAGGGCACAATGAATTATGCACTAACTTATCAAGGAAGTGAATTGCGGCTTCTTGGATTCTCCGACACTGATGTAGGCGGAGACGAACTTGAATGAAGGTCAACTTCAGGTTATACCTTCTTGCTAAATCATGGCGCCATGAGTGGAAGTAGCAAGAAGCGAACGTGCATAGCCCTGTATTCAATGGAAGCTGTGTTTGTGGCTTGCACTGCGGTAGTGCAAGAGGTTATATGGCTAAAAATGTTTATTGAACACCTTGGATTTTAAAATGAGAGTACAAATCCAGTGTTAATATATTGTGACAATATTGCAGCCATAGCCTAGACAAAAGACCCTAAATATCATAGCAAGACGAAGCCATTGATATTAAGTATAATTTTGTGAGAAATTATGTAGCATAGAAAGTGATTAATGTACAACACATTTTGACTAAAAGTATGGTCACAGATCCCATGACAAAACCAATAGCCAAAGAAATGTTTGAGAAACATGTAAGAGCCATTGATATGCGCAAAAATGTGAAATTACAGATACTGTATACTAAATTTGTGATTAAATTCATGTGTCGTGTACAAGTATACAATGTCTAGTATGTCGTACAGGCAGGTGAGGTAGGTTCTCTCACACGAGCTACTGCCTTTGATACTCAGGGGGAGTATGCAAAGATGAGACACTTGTATTCACCAGTAAGGCAGCAGTAATGCTGATATGGTAGAGAAGAAATACAAACTATGTCACCTCGGCAATAGTGTAGCGTGTCGAGATGAGATCCAATGTATGTACATATAAAACATGGATCGAATCATGGGGACCTGCTCCCATGATGCCTGTTACCAGATAACAAATTCTTTAATACTGACGTCATATGAGATATGAGAAAAGGAAGAATTTGGGTTTAGATGTTGGAAACATCTAGACTAAAAGTCTATACGGTGTTGATAATAAGTATTAAAACGATGTACGCTCTTATAGTATAAGAGAAACACCGTAGCATTTGATTCATACCACATGTGTTATAGAACCGTAAAAGGGAAGCAAGTGAATGGATCCCTGATTCATTGCCTTGTGAGTTTCAAGAAATTAATATTTCTATTTATGTCCTTTGCTTTGACATTATCATGGAGGTATACTTCAATGACTGCTACCTTAATGTACATCATACTATCATGATGGATGCGATAGAAGGTACTATGTTAGGAAAGCGGTTGATGTATATCAAAGTGATATATGGGCGAAAGAAAGATTACCTGGAAAATGCACAACTATGCTGGTGTCTGTGACATGTCCCTTATGATATCAACTTGGCGATTTCATAAGTGTGGACATCACGCATACGAGAAAGACGATCTAAGTCTTATATTGACTTGAGAGGGATTAGATTCGTCAAGTGAAAGTGTATTTTTTTTTAAATCTAGGACATATGAGGCATAATAACCGAATTCAAGCTACACGAAGAAATATTGTCTTGTGCTGGTCCTGTGAAAGGGATTTCTAGTACAGACATCTAAAAAAACATCATGCCCATGCGGTCACGGCAAAGCACCCAGTATGAAAGAGAGACGAGAGAAGGATGAGGCCCACGTTTCCTAATCCACCAAGTGTGAGTGGGAGATGTTGGAAAGTGGGCCACCCTTGATGGATTAGGCCCAAATCCATGTGGTGGGTCGAATGTGCATATATAGACATATGTGGGAACAAAGTTGTAATATTCCCCAATTGAGTGAATTTAAAAATTAAAAACAGTGTTTGCGTGGGAACGGTTGAGGGAAAGATTGTGCGGGAACAGTTTTTCCGTTCCTTTATTTGAGGAACCAACCCATATGTGAACTTATCAATCAGACATAATTTCCTCGCTCTCCCTCTCCCAAAACTCTCTCTTCTCCTAGGATGCTATTCGCTGTGTCTCATACTTTGGATCCACTCATGTGATCCAAATTCCATATGGGTATCTGCAGATTCGTAATTCGGCATCTACGGGTACGCCCGAAATACTTCACATATAATGATTAATGTATGGAACTCGCACGCACAAACAATATTCACACACCATATATTTAAGTTTAGAAATGAATCGTATAATTCTTAACTTGTTTTTTGATACAAATATAATTCTTAACCTTTAAGAGTTACAAGTAGAAAAAAAAGGATTGAACCACTTAATTGTAACATTTTGAGGTTATATGAATAAATACTATAACCCCTTTAATTTGGGAGTTAAAAGGTATAAATGATGTTAATCATGAGATGAATCATAAGGTTCATAAAGATATCAAGATCCACACACCAAAATATTTAACTTTAATTTTCAAATTAATTGACACAATATATTAAAAATTTCAAAGTGACCAAGAATTACTTTTTAGCCTTTTTAATTTCATATCTCACCCTTAATACTTTCTTATGATTATATATATAGAGAGAGAGAGAGAGTACGGAGAACCCTGTTCTCACTCTTCACCTAGGCCATACAGACATCATCAGTAGGGTCATGGCCAAATACCTCTTGGCAAACAAAACAAGAAATTATGATCGAGTCTTTCTAATCTGGCTAATCTAGAAGTTGAAGAGACCGACTGAAAGGTTGGATTTTAATTCTGATTTGAACAAAGAAAAGAAAGAATTGTTTCTTCCACACACACATATTTAACGCAATATATACCATAGAGCTTTTTAGAACAAGTGAAATAGATTTAGTTACCTCGAAAATAAAAGCTGCGAGACAATCTTCAACCATATCATGCGTCACTCATTAACACTATATTTGGTCTTTTATACCATCCATTTTTTCACAAATTGGTCTTCATCTCCTTATTCCATATCAAATATCTCGAGCTCAATAGCCCGGAAATCGAACAAATGAATATTTTTCAAGGAAAATATTAGCGTTCAACACACTTTGATGTCCATTACATTTAATCATTTAAATGATTGTATCAAAATATTAATCAAACATTATTGCCTTTAATTATTGATTTGGAGATATTGGGTGTATATGATCATAAGAAGAATAGATAAGCTAACCAGTCTCAAGGAAAAATAAATAAATGAATGAATACACTAATTAGTCTTTAGAAAAATAAATAAATAAATAAATACGTTAATTAGTCTTCAGGATAATTTCTCCCCAGTGACACAATTTTCTGTAAGTTAATGTTTGTAGTACAAGCCCTTTTTGTCCAGTTTGATATTTGAATAATATCTCCGGATTAAAGCCAAAATATTTCAAAGGTACACAACCCTTTTTTTCATTTATTATTGGAAAAGGTGCTTTATAAGTTGCACAAAGAAATTTATTTAGACTGCATAAAGGTGTGATTTAATTAAACCAGATTTAGAAAGTAGTACTTGTATGTTTTCTAAAAAAATAAGCACTTAGACCATATATAACGATATAAATAAACATGTCTAAAAAGTATATTTATTTGATAAAAAATGAGACTTTTAGATAGGGTTGGGAAAATGGGTTGGGCCTCCACCAACCTGTCTAACAACGGCGGGTTTGGGCTAGCGAAAGCAAGCCCGCCCCTTGTTTCAGCCCGCTCCACTCAACCCGTCGTTTTAATTTTTTTTTTAAAAAAATACATATTATATATATTTTCTTATCTTTTTTCATCCCAATATTTTTTTACAATGGAAAAAGTAATATTAAACTCTATTTTAAGGAAATTATTGAACACTTATTGATGAGATCGGAAAGAGGATCATGAAAATATGTAATCTTATAGGAAAAAATTGGGTAAAAAAATAAAAAAATTATTTTTTATAAAAAATTAAAATAAAAAAAAGCTGGCCCGCCAACCCGCCGTGGCGGGCTCGGGCTAGGGAGTCCCAGCCCGCCACCTGGGGAGTTGTTGGCTGGCTGGCCCCCAACCCGTGCGGGCTGGCCCGTTTTCCCATCTCTACTTTTAGATTACATGGAAGACATTTGCAGTTTGGTCGTATCTTCTAACCCCAATTTTGACATATGCAATTTCACTACTACAGAGCAGACTTTTTGCTACTGAAATTCGCGTCCTTTTTCTTAAAAAAGGGAGTCAAAGGTGAGGCGGGAAATTATGCGCGCCATATGGCACCCTTTCTATGTAAAAAAGGGCGCCATAGGGGAGGGTGCCACCCTACGGCGCCCTTTTCAAAAGAAAGGGCGCCATAGGGGGCGCCCTTTATTAACTCAGACCCCACCCTGACCCCCCATTCTCTTTTCCCTCCTTCTTCATACCA
>JANTPZ010029693.1:0-11753 GCA_025593235.1 Vachellia pachyceras
AATCATTCAACAATTCCTCGTAAAATAAAATACACGAGAAAGCCAATTTTTGCTATAACTCAGGTTCATGACCTGCTACACGAGAAGGCCGCGAAAAGCAGAACAAAGAGCCTAGCGGTACACAGATTTAAGAGAAAGGATGGGAGATCGTACTCTGAGATGAAGGAAGATCGGAGTGCGGTCAACGGTTGGGGATAGATGAGAGGGGCAAAGCGCCTCCCTCCCCGTCACAGAGCAGCCATCGCCAGTGCCGCCGATTGGTGATCGGAGAGATGAAACCCTAGCGAAGAGAGAGGTGCCGAGTTGTTCAAATTTGATAGTCTTGCATTTGAAATGTGAAGGTGAGGGAGCCTGTGATGGGTGTATCGATTCGCAATGGCCAATTCGCAGGCATTGTTTCAGAGAGAGGGAAAGAAGAAGCTTTGGACAGAGTGTAAAAGCAGAGATGGGTGTACCGATTCGCAGGCATTGTTTCAGAGAGAGTGAAAGGGAAATAAATGGAGGCAGGAGTTGCACGGAGCCAATTGAGCACAGAGCTATGTTTGGGTTGACATGAAGCCCAAAAATTGCATTTCCAAGCCACAAAAAGACAAAATTGAATAGCAAACCTGTTTAAAAGACTGGGTAACATGTAATCCTTGGCTGGATGGTCGAAACGCAACTGAGGCCTTTCAACTTCGTGCGCAACGAGGGAAAGAAATTTAAAAGAGGCTCATTTATTGTCCTTGCACATATCATTTATTATGTATTGTGCAAACCAACATGACAATTTGAAAAGCATCCATTTCAAGGGATTATACGGCTCGGGTACTGTGCAAGCTTTTACATTTTTGTAAGCATTCATTTATAGGTTCCAGTCATGGTCAGAATATTAAACTTAGTTGCTCCCGATAGAAAAAAAAAACTGTCCATTGCGCACGAAGCCCGATAGAAGCCATGCCTCCGAGCCGTATAATTCCTTATGAACAGTGTTTTGAGTGTAGAGCCAGCAATAAGCCGTGATTTCTGTGAGCCGACGGTGGAAGAGGTTTTAATAATAGGTTGATTGTAACAAACACCAGACTCTTCAAAAGTTTCCAAATATTAAAGAGTTAATAGTTATGACATGTTGAAGAGTTTGTCTAATATTGCTATCGCATTCATTCATTTATGTCCAATCTTTAAATGTATTGTGATTCATCAAGTATTTTAAAATATTTTTTTAGTTATATCGAGCATTTTGAACAATTATACGGTTCATCTAGCACGCTCATTTTTTTTGTAGATGTACATAACACCCATATATTTAATCATTTTAGGATGCTGAGTGTTATTAAAAAAATAATTTAAAATACTGAATAAATGATAAAATATTTTAAAGTGTTGGATGTATATAGAAAAAAAAATGTCATCTGATAGATCAGCATTAAACCTTTTAAGTATCTTGTTTCATGACATGTGAAGGATTGTAATTAAGGCTCATAGTCATCTCTTGGGCTGTTTCTATACTTCGAAGAATTTTAAAACTCTCAACATGCATGGCTGATAAAAAATTGATGAGTTGGCAGAAGACTTTGAGCAAATGGAATCTTCAACTATCATGGCTGCGTTTGGTATTCCGTTAGGAATGCCATTTTGGCTCCCAAAATCTATTCTCACGCAAGCCGAGACAAAATTCCTCTCACATAAAGTACCTCGAAATCTGTGTCCGTTTTCTCAACGGGTTTCCAAACGAAGCCCATAATGGCAAATTGCACTGCAGCAACACGTGCCTTTCTCTTTGATAAGGTCAATAATCAAAGGCGAACCTATGTTAAATCCGGCGTATTCAGCCGCACCCCTGACTTTAAAAAAGTTGATATATTAAAATTAGGGATATACGATTTATTTTGTATCTACTTATTTGTTAATTTTGAATCAACTAAAATTATTTTTAAATTCTTTTCAAAAGATATTAAGAATAAGTCCCACTGAACTTTTTAAAAAATAGTTTCCACCCCTAAATCAGGGTCTGAGTCCGCTACTGTCAATAATCATTCTATATTGATGTGAAATACTTTGGTATGGTTGTTAGAAATTTTATAATATATATATATTGATGGGAGCAATGTTTCTTTTCCTCCAATAATTGGAGTAAAGAATCTCTAACAACTACCTCTAATTTAAAAATCTCAAAAAGCCTCATGAATGAATGAATAAAATGATAGTCAGTTAATTATTACCCACACAAGTGCTGTTTGATTTGGAGTGATAAAGCGCCAGTTTATTCATACCAAATGATATTGTCGTCTTCTCAATAGACAAAATCATTGCCTCTCGTCAAACAATAAATCAATTATTATATCAATGTCTCTTTAACACTTGCAATGATTTAAAAATATATTATCAAGTATAAGTGACTTGAATTAATTTATCTAAATTGAAAGATGATAATTTATTCATTGATTCTATCTTAAATTAAAATTCTTTTCAAATTTAATCATATTAAATGAGGTTTTAAATGCAGGATAAAAATATAGAATCTGATTTAAGTAATATTAGTTTCAGGGTTAAATTGATAAATAAATAATTAATTAACATTTAAGTGACTTATATTATGAATTAAATCATTTTTCTACAAATAATTTATATTATAAACATGATGGGTATGTCGTTTAAGATGGGTAAAAATATCATCTATATAGAAAAATATTAATCATAAAAGTATACAGAGAGTATTAATAATTATTGTTTGGAACTTCTTAATAAAGATATTTTCTTACTGTTGGATGTTTGGATTAACTTTTTTTTATGTAATTTTACTTTTTTAATCGGTAAAAAGAAATCCATGAAAGCGATGTGGATGCGATGGCTTTGTATTCTATTTTTTTGGAATGGACCAGAAATAATGCATCCTTGTGTAAAGGTGGAAGGAAAGAAAGAGATTCACCTTTATAATTTTGACCTCATTTAAGGAATTGACCTATATAGAAGCAATTTCATAAAAAAAGAAAAGAAAATTTATCATTTCACATATGTTGAAAATTCTTTAATCTTACTCATTCTTGTTAATTGTAACAAACACCATACTGTATGGAAAGTTACCAAATATTAAAGAGTTAATAGTTATGACATGTTGAAGATTTTATCTATTGTTAACATATTCATCCATTGGATGCTTCGCATCAAGTATTTTTTTCATTTGTATCCGATTTTTAATTTAAATTTATTGTAATTCATCCCGTATTTTAAAATATTTTTTAGTTATATTGAGCACCTTAAACAATCATGCTGTTCATCTAGCACACTCATTTTTTAGATGTATATCACACACTCATATTTAATTTTTTTTACGATGTTGAGTGTTATTGAAAAAAAATAATTTAAAGTACTAAATGAATGATAAAACATTTTAAAGTGTTGGAGGGATATAGAAAAAAAATCACGGCTGGTGGATCAGCATTGAACCTTGTACGGATCTTGTTTCATTGGATCTGAAGGATTGTGAAGGCTCATAGTCATCCCTTGGGCTAGCTGTTTCTATAATTCGAAGAAATTTAAAACTCTCAACATGCATGGCTGATAAAAAATTGATAAGTTGGCAGAAGACTTAGAGCAAATGGAATCTTCAACTATCCTAATGGCAAATTGCACTGCAGCAACACGTGCCTTTCTCTTTGATAAGGTCAATAACCCTAACCCTAACCTTACACACAGCAAAAAAGCCCTACTAGCTATATCCATGTGGAATAGTTTGGCATGGTTGTTAGAAATTTTATAATATATATTCATGGGAGCAATGTTTCTTTTCCTCCCGTGCATAGATTTGATAATCCATTAGAAGAAATGAGTTTACAGATTCCGAAAAGAATTTATAGATTTTGAGATTTTTTTACGGATTTCAAAATGCTTTTTGTCTTGACTTGCGTGAGAAAGATTTCTCAAACATGCACAATAATTGTAGTAAAGTCTTTTTTTTTTTTGGAAATAATTCCAACAACTACGTCTAATTTAAAAATATCAAAAAATCTTATGAATAAGTAAAATGATAGATGATGGAGAATATATGAATCTATTATTTTAAATTTGGGTTGAAATGATTAAATTGCCTATGAATAGTCCGTTTGGTTGAGCGTTTTCTTTCTTCTCTTTCACATTGCATACAAGTTGAGATAAAACTCCTCTCACATATTTACCTCGACTTGTGTAAAAGTACTTTTCTACTGCTTTCTCAAACAGGACAAGTCTTTAAAATTTAGTGATAACTTTTATAATGATTTTGACAATATCCTTATTTAAATGTGAATACTCTCATTCTGAATTGATTACTGCTAAAAGTCAATGTCACCCACTTATGGATAGAATTTGCACGTGTGACCTACTTTCGACATCAGTGCCAAACTCTCTTGTTTTTTTCTTTTGGTTTTGTTTTTTTGCTTTTACTTTGGGACCCATGTGGTTGGAAACTTGGAATACTAAATCTATCATTACCGTGAGATGATTATCATCTAAATTTAAGTTAGCTTACAATCATTTGGAAATACTTCAATTTAAAACAAAAGAGATATAATGATTAATGTGGATGATAGGCAGCCAAGCCGATTTTATTGTTATGTATTTAATTGGTTAACGTGGTGGCGATATAGAGAAGGAATCTTTTTAACACTATTTATAAATTAATTCATTAAATTTTTTATATGAATATATAATTTTAATTTATCATTTATTTTCATTGTATTGATTTAACTACTATAAAATATATTGTATATTGAATAGAGATAAAATTGTAAATGGGTGAATTTTATGATAAATGGATCAACGTTATTCAACATTTGGCACACCCTTATAAGCAAAAAAAAAAAAGTTCACGAATCTTAAGAAAGTTAGTCACACCTTTTAATTATGCTTAAAATTTTGTTCTCAAATATTCCCTCTAAGTAGCGAGGGTATTTATTACTATGATTCCAACTACTTTAATTGTCTCAAATTTGAAAGCCTTTATAATTGCACTTAAAATTGTTGGCAAAAAGAAAATAATTGCACTTAAATAAAAAATACCGATAAAATTTGATAGTTTGCTAGTTTTTGCTTATAACTGAGCCAAACATATACACACACATAAAAAAGACCGATGTTTATTATAAAACTCAGTTGACTATTTTAAAAAAAAATTGATGAAGGTAAATAAATTACTTAATTACATGATCTCTCTTAAATACTTATACTACCAGTTTATAAATCAATCAAAATATTGTTAAAATCATAAATATAAATAATTTAAAGTGATTTATTTAGTTTTCTTAATTTTTGTAAATTTGGTTTCTTAATTTTATATTAATGACTAAATGTAGTATAAAGTATAGTAGCATTAGTGTTGAGGGTAATTAATAGGGTAATGTTAAAAAATGTTTTAATTTTATGATAATTTAATATAAATTAGAATTTAACTATTGTTCTCTGTAAGCTTGAATTAATTGAAAAATTCTTATTAATTGAAAAATGCTTATATTTAGTATAGAATTCTTGTAATTTTTTATAAGCGGTCTTTAATATTATTAATAAGTATTTTTGCAAATGAAATTTTTTATATTTTAATATATTGGCAATAAAGGTGTATATAGATTTTTTTACAAGCACAATTAAATGCTTATTTAGATTCCGACCTTGAAACTTTAAACCAACTTTTTATGTTATGATTTTATAGTTTACAGGGTATGTATGTAATAAAATTTTATCAAGAAAAAAACCTTTGGTGAACATGTTCATTCTGATTAAATTAGAAAAAAAAAAGCAAATCTATGTTCTGAATTTTCTTAGATTTACATCTTTAATGGAGTCAAGTCAATACCACGTCAGGAGCTTGTGGATTGCTGATGTAAGTGAAGGCACCACGCTTCTTCCTATAATAAACTATTCACTTCATGCCGCCAAGGACCACTTCTACAAAAAGTATTTTTTACGCCCTATTTTTAATTCAATTGACACCATTCTCGGGAGCATGTATGTAATGGTAGTAGAAAATTAGGGTCTACGACGCCCTATATCATAAAAGGCGCCGTAGGTATATCCTCAGATAGGGTGCCAAAGGGCTGGGGTAAAGGGCGTCCTTTGGCGCCCTATCAGCAGGATATGGCATCTAAAGGCACGTAATCACTTCTTATAATTACAAAAATGTCACCGCCTTCATTTTTTACTCTCTTTTAAAAAAGGACGTAAATTTCAGTAATAAAAACTATACTCTGTATTAGTGGACACTTCCTTTCCCCTACTAAAAAAAATAATGAATTTTGAGGAAAATGTAATAAATATATTATTATGTGCTTTCTTATAAAAAGGGGAAAAGCCCTCATCAAGTGTCTAACAACCCACCTGGGGCATGAGCAGAAGGTACCATTTCTCACTGTATTTAAGATAATAAATTACGAGTATATTGACTTTTAAATCTTACTAAGTTATTTCCAAAAATGTATATTAATTATTTTTACAATTTAACAAAACGATTTACATTAAATAGAGGCTCGTTTTAAAATATGTCGTATATATAATAGGGAATGAAAATATTTTTTTTTAAAAAAAAAAAGCGTCCGTACATTAAAACCATTGGCAATTGCAGCTCACAATGCCTCTCAATCTTGTACGCGCTCATTATTTATTTATTGTGGTTAATTTACATCGAAGTGAGGATTTTTTTTTTATTTACAATTACAGTAGTATGATCATAAAAATAAATGGATTAGTATAATCTTTTAATTTCTCAAATTTGCTATCATTTTAATTTTGATCTTTCAAATTTCATTTTATTTAAAATATTAGATCCTTACAATCTTATAAAAATTTTACCCTCGAGGGACTAAAATCATAATCATGTATTTTAAATTTAAGGGATTAAAAATAAAATGATGATAAATTTGAAGATCTAACAAGAAACACTTGATACCATGAGAGACTCTTCGCTAGCTAGTAACCTAGATGGTTCGATCATATAATTTAAATTGAAGACATTAAATATATATTGAGTTAAAAAAAATGTTACGTAGACTAAATGATTATTTTTTTTGGTGAAAGATTATTTTTTAAGATTTAATACCATTTTTAGTCCATAATTCATTAAGTTTTAAACTTATGATTTTTGTCCCTTTATACTTTCAAAAGGATGTACGTTACGTTAATTATCTACGTGTAATGTAGAGACTAAACCAAAGTGTAGTACCAAAAATAAAATAATTTTGTCTGTATACTTTTAATCAATTTTAATTTTAATTCATATACTTTTAATTGATTTTGATTTCAATCCACATACTTAACAGATACCATTCAACATTTAAATCCTTATGAAACTATAAGGATCAACGTTAAAATGTTTAAAACTTGAGGACTATGACCAAAATCTACGCAGACTATAAATGTCTAGTCTTGCTTGGTTACGAACTTACGAAGAAAATCAGTCCGATCCAAAACAATATAATAAGCAGACTATGGAGGTCAATGGAGATACAGTGACACACACATCTATATATATATATATATATGGACAAAGAGGAAGTGATATAGTGGAAGACATCACAGAGTAGGGAGAAGCTAGGAGATAGAAAGCTACTGGGATAGAGAGGTAGAGAGAGAATGGCTGGAGGTGGTGGGGGAGAAGCGACGAACGAATACACTCCAACATGGGTTGTTGCTGTCGTTTACACAGTCATCGTCGCCGTTTCGTTTGCCGTCGAACGTTTACTTTATTATGGCGGAGTGCGCCTCAAGGACAAGAACAAGATAGCCCTCTACGAAGCTCTTCAGAAAATCAAAGAAGGTTCGGTAACTAAGCTCTTCACTTTTTTTTTTATCACCGCTATTTTGAATTTATTCTCATTTTAATTTTGATTTCTCAAATTTTTTCTTCATTTAAAATATCAGTCTCTATATTTTAATAAAGATTTGGATCATTTCAAAATGATGATAAATTTAAAATGTTAAAGATTATGTTCACCCATAAAACTAATTTTAACACAATCACTTAAGGTTCAAAGAAAATAACATAATTATCAAAATATTATAATAATAATAATAATAATAAATAAACATAATGTATCTATTATCATTTTTTTATTTAAAATATTCGTATATATGATCTCCGATCTCCGTTTACAGTAAAGTGGATGAGCCGAGAGATTAACTAAATTTAATTTGAAAATTTGCAGAGTTGATGCTGTTGGGCTTTATATCGCTGCTTCTGACGGTTTCAGAGAAAAGGATAGTAAAAATATGCGTTTCGCCTGAGTTGACCAGCCATATGCTTCCTTGCTGGAGGAAGAATAATAATACCAATTCTGGAACTGTTCGTCGTCTTCTTGCTGCTGCTGCAGAGGGGCCAGCATCTGTCGTTAATTCCGAATATTGTGCTAATAAGGTACACACATGTTCAAATGCATACATTTTTAATGGGATAAGGTTATCATTTATTTTAGATCCTGATACATGATTGAAGTAATTTAAATAAAACTAAAAAATAAGGGAGAATTTGGAGATAAATCACCTATTGATAAATTAATCACAGAATAAATCTTGTTAGTGCACTCTTGTGAAAGCTCAATTAAACATGATGTAGAAGCTCATTTACATAATGTTGCAGGTTAGTTATATAATTTGAAATGTCTTATTCTAGAATTGATTTGGCAATAGAAGACTTATCTCCAATTCTTAAAAAAATAAATCTAAAACATCTAAATTTTGATGCTAATAACCCTTGATGTTGAGTCCCAAAAGTCGAAACTGCAGGTTCCTTCGTTTGAGAATGATGAGTTTTCATAAGGCTGAAGTACGAATCAGTTCTTTAATTTTATGTTAAGTTTTATTTTGGATCTTAATTTTTTAACACATATCTACTCTTCTATCGTTTTATTCTAATACCTTTACTCTCATGACTATTTTTTAACAATCATTGTTTTTTTTAATTTCTTTAACAGTGATCATGTCACCGCTTTGTTATTATCCCTTCCTTTTCTTTCAGGGCAAGGTTCCACTAATATCTCTTAAAGCCATCCATGACCTGCATATCTTTATATTTACCCTAGCTGTAGTCCATGTGATCTATTGTGTTCTCACAGTTTTCATTGGACGGCTCAAAGTGAGTATCTAATTAAAAATTCCTATTATAGAATGTGTTCCAGCTCAAAATTTTCCGTCTTTATTAATAACCCATATCTCTGTTGTATAGATACGAAAGTGGAAGCCCTGGGAAGTTTCAGCTGCTGCAGCGCTCAAAACAAAGGAAGGTAAGAGATTTGATCAGAACTAGCTACAGCGTATGCTGTGTTCAATTATTTAATCAATCTGTAGACTCATTGGTAAATACTTTTAAAGTTCCAGTTTGTGAATAAGTTACACTGGTTTTGATATTTGATATAAGAGTTGGTGACTTTTTTAAGATGTTAAAGAAGCTATTTAATCTATATATTTATCATTTTTCTTTAAACTAAATTAAATGTCTTATAAATTGATATGTATATTATAATATGATAATACATAAAAATATTTTAAAATATACGATATAATTAAGTAATTTATTTTATTTTTTTAATTTCTAAAACAATCAACTAGATTTTAAATTAAAGATCCGATATATCTTTGTTGTGAAACATGAAACCAATTAAGGAATTAATTAATTAATCTAACAAATAAAACGCTGTCAATGGCAAGTTGTCTTAGCGGTAGAGATATCCACCAGGCTTGAATGACATCCCGAACTTGCGTTGACATGTTTATGCGCACGTGTGTAAATTGTACAAAATCAAGGGGGAAAGTCCTCTAAAAGCTATCTTTCTGAGTAGTTTTCTTCTCCATTATCGATCGCTCCTTACATGCTCATTGGATTGCTGCAGTTCTGCAACCAAGGAGCACACTGATGGGTTGGTTGGTAAGTTGTTTATATGTTAATCTGAAACTTAGAAATGATGATGCAGACACACATGCATACACACCACACACACAAACATACACACTTAGGTATACCTACGTACATTCACATCACTTGTGAAAGACAACGTCTGATTCCTTAATTATTGGAAGAATAATTTTGTTTGGATTTTGGTTATATCCATCCTAATCTTGCAAGTTTCTTGCAGCATTCTTTTTGGAAGCAATTTTATGGGTCTGTAAATAAGTCGGATTATGTGACCGTAGGACATGGTTTTATCATGGTAAGCTTAAAAGGCTATTCAATTTAAAGTTTTGCTGCCTATTAATCCTTGATCTGGCTCTTTGCATGCAGCCTCAACTAGTTATATCAAGATTATTTATTTTTTTCGATGAAGTTATATCAAGATAATTCTTTTAAAGTGTATTTCTCTGTTTTAGGCTCGTCATCCAAAGTTTAAGTTTCACCAATACATGATAGAGGTCATTGAAGATGATTTTAGACATGTTGTTGGTATAAGGTATGTACTTATGGGGATTCAATTTGTAGTAATTAATATATAACTACTAATGTTTTAGTGTACATCATGCATATTTTGATCATACTTCATTTTGGTTGCAGTTGGTACCTTTGGATCTTTGTGGTTATCTTCTTCTTACTTAGTGTCAATGGTATGGTATATGACTTGGCACATCTTCTGTATATGTTATAGTTTCCGATTTTTGTTAAAACAAAAAAAATGAGGAAAATTGCCAACAAATGTTGGTGTAATTGATAGTGTGTTGCTCATAACCTATAAATTCATGAGTAATTTAAATACCATTGCCGCTTTGAGAACTTTTTCAATGAGCACTCTGTTAATACATTTGAAAGTGTTATTTGAGTTTGGAAGCATGCCCTTCCTTTATTAGTGAGTACCAGGTTCAACTCACCAAAACTTTAAACCACCAAAAAATTGGGGAAATTAATCTTTTGACCCTTCTATTTTTACTCAATTTCAACTTAATCTTTAAATTTTGATTCGGTACAATAAGTCTTATAGTTTTGATTTAATTCAAACTTGATTCTTGAACTTTATTTTTTTTGCCGAATTGATTCTTGAACTTTAACTAACTATAAATCAATCTATATATTTGTGACCATTTAAAACAATATTCCTAAGTTTAACGAAATATGTAATTTTATATTCAAAATTGTAGGAATTAGTGTTTTAAATAGTTAAACTATAGATTGAGTTGAATTAAATCAAAGTTCAATGATTTTAATCGAATCAAAATTATAGAGTATGAATTGTATCATGGTAAAATTTATGAGGCTAAAGTATACTTTTAGTCCTTTATATTTATATCAGGTTTCATTTTAGTCCTTTAAATTTAAAAAGTGCACTTTTAGTCTGAAACTTAACGCCGTTAGTTTTTCTTAACGGAAATTGCTGACTCATCAAATTTAATTGATGATTGTGCAATAAAATGTTGACAAAGCATATTTACATTTTAATTTTAATTTAATAATATAATGAATTTGATATTTTAAATTGTGTAAAATAAAAAAAAGATTTCAAATAATAGCGTTAAGTTTGATGAGTCAACAATTTCCGTTAAGAGAGACTAACGGCGTTAAGTTTGAGGGACTAAAAGTGCACTTTTTAAACTTAAAGGACTAAAGTGAAACCTGACACAAACATAAAGGACTAAAAGTATACTTTAACCAATTTATGATATAGTTAATTTTTCCCACAAAGACTAATCTATCTAAATATTATTTCTTTTGGTTTTGCGAGTTGTTGAAAAAAGCATAACCTTCTGTCTCCAAATTAAGATGTTTTCTTTGATCTTACAGGCTGGTATACATATTTTTGGATCGCGTTTATCCCATTTCTTGTAAGTAT